>MJUU01015855.1:30680-61365 GCA_002080025.1 Modiolus philippinarum | reverse complement strand
GAAGAAAAATTCTCGTATTCCGTTGGTGACTACCTTCCATCCCAAGTTGCCACACCGGTCAGATATATCCCGCGAATGTATGCCTGTTCTCCATACGTCATCCAAAATGAAAACTCTCTTCCCTGAACCCCCACATGTATCTTTTCGCCGAACCAAGAACCTGAGAGATTTTCTCGTCAGAGCTAAACTACCTTCAGCCGAACAAATTCAGTTTACAACATGTCGGGATAGACATTGTAAATTGTGTAAATATAGTTCCACGACTGAAACTTTTCAAAGTACAGCTTCCGGTGATATTTTCAAAATCTTTGGACAATTATCATGTAAATCGCCCAATGTCATCTATCTGGTTACATGTTCTGTCTGTAAAGAACAATACGTCGGTGAGACAGGAAATGCGCTCAATCTTCGCATAAACTTGCACCGTAACTATATCGAAAACAAAGATCAGTACCAGGCCACTGCAATCCATTTTAAAACTCAGAATCATAACTGGCAAAATATGCAAGTCATTGCAATAGATCAAAATAGATCGTGGAATATAAACCAGAGAAGATCCAAGAAAGCTACTGGATTTATCGTTGAAAACCCAGTCTTAGCATCAGAATTATAGATCAATAAATGCCTTAGTTCAAAAATAGAAATATTTTTAAATAAAAAATTATAAACAAACAACAACAAATATTTTTTTACATCACTTTAATTGAGATCACGCCTTTAGTCTCCGACATGTAGTTTACTGATTAAATTTTGTAGTGTAGTTCTTTGTAAATAGTTTTTTTATTATATTTTATGTTGTTTTGAAAAAGACTCGGATAGAGTTGAAATATAAACAGTATTTACACATTGTTCAAACTGTAAGTGTATAAATTAACCATATTGTGTGTATTTTGGGTGTTTTTGCTTTGTTTTATATCGCTGTCCTTGCCAGGATTAATCATAATAAAACGCTAAAACTGCTTGGAGCTTTCGGCCGCGCTACTGGCCTTCAACAGCATGTTTACTTTGTACAAGACGTAACAATGGGTAAATCAAACAATATGCGTAGTGACGTTACAAATATAGTGAAGAATGAAGAAGTGAGACTAGTAAAAGAAATAGAATATAAATAGAAGAAGGTAAAAATTAGGGAAGAAAACGAACCGAAATATAATAAAAATAAAAAAAAGTTATTAACATGCTGATGAAGGCCAGTAGCGCGGCCGAAAGCTCCAAGCAGTTTTAGCGTTTTATTATGATTAATCCTGGCAAGGACAGCGATATAAAACAAAGCAAAAACACCCAAAATACACACAATATGGTTAATTTATACACTTACAGTTTGAACAATGTGTAAATACTGTTTATATTTCAACTCTATCCGAGTCTTTTTCAAAACAACATAAAATATAATAAAAAAACTATTTACAAAGAACTACACTACAAAATTTAATCAGTAAACTACATGTCGGAGACTAAAGGCGTGATCTCAATTAAAGTGATGTAAAAAAATATTTGTTGTTGTTTGTTTATAATTTTTTATTTAAAAATATTTCTATTTTTGAACTAAGGCATTTATTGATCTATAATTCTGATGCTAAGACTGGGTTTTCAACGATAAATCCAGTAGCTTTCTTGGATCTTCTCTGGTTTATATTCCACGATCTATTTTGATCTATTGCAATGACTTGCATATTTTGCCAGTTATGATTCTGAGTTTTAAAATGGATTGCAGTGGCCTGGTACTGATCTTTGTTTTCGATATAGTTACGGTGCAAGTTTATGCGAAGATTGAGCGCATTTCCTGTCTCACCGACGTATTGTTCTTTACAGACAGAACATGTAACCAGATAGATGACATTGGGCGATTTACATGATAATTGTCCAAAGATTTTGAAAATATCACCGGAAGCTGTACTTTGAAAAGTTTCAGTCGTGGAACTATATTTACACAATTTACAATGTCTATCCCGACATGTTGTAAACTGAATTTGTTCGGCTGAAGGTAGTTTAGCTCTGACGAGAAAATCTCTCAGGTTCTTGGTTCGGCGAAAAGATACATGTGGGGGTTCAGGGAAGAGAGTTTTCATTTTGGATGACGTATGGAGAACAGGCATACATTCGCGGGATATATCTGACCGGTGTGGCAACTTGGGATGGAAGGTAGTCACCAACGGAATACGAGAATTTTTCTTCTTGTTTCGATATTGTAATAATTGAGTTCGATCAATTGATGACACTTTTTGAATTGATTTTTCAACATCTTTTTCTTTATAGCCTCTGTTAACAAGATGTTGTTTAAGTTCTTTGCTCCTTTGTTTAAATGTCTGTTCTTGTGAGCATATACGGCGTATTCGAGTTGAAAGACCATACGGTACCGCATTTATACAGTGGCTTAGATGACAACAACTAGGGAGCAAATAAGCGTATGCATCTGTTGGTTTAGTAAGCAAGTCAAAATCAGTTTGGCCATTGACAAGTGTATATGTTGTATCTAGAAATGTAGTCGTTGTTTCTGAGATGTTTACGTTGAAATTGATGGACGGGTGATAATTATTAATAAATTCAATGAATTCATCAAGGTTAGATCTTGTGTCTGTCCATTTCATTTCAATGTCATCAATATATGTCTGTATAAAATAATTATAACAACACTAAAACGTAAATTGATGTTAAATTTACAGCAAATTTCGCCTTTCCACAGGCTTCGTCAGGCTGATTAATTATCTACGCACGTGTTTGCATGTGCGATAAAAAAGTTTCTGTTAGTTTTGTAGGGTTCGCGCTCTGGGCACAAAATACGTCTTTAATACTAGACTACATTTTATTAACTAAAGCATCATATCAACATTTCACATATAAAACATTGTATTATCCAGACATCCAATTATAGAGAGGAAACACATCTTTTAACAGATAACAATTTCATACGAGGTGTCAACAGTAATTTAATTGTCTATTGTCCTAAGTGCTGATTTACTACAAGTTTGATTACACTAACAATGAAAATTGAAACAAAGATATTGCCGTTCTTTGTTACATAGAAAAGCTAACGATGTAATATAAAGTAGGAAATAAATAAATAAATACATAATATAAAAATGTTAACATAATTGTTTTCCGCTGAAAAAAATATTCTTTTTTTATTTTTTGTTACTGTTGAATTTCATTTGGTCACGTTCGTTAAGACCGTTTGGTTCTAAAGTACAAAGCTGGTGGACCCAAAAATTTTCTCGCAAATCCCTTGTTGAGTCATCCCAATGATCGTTTTCTTCAATGATCTGTACTTTGATGTCTTCAAAAGTATATCATGTCGTTTGGAGATGGCGCGTGACAGGACAGTTTCGTTTTTGTTATGAAATGAACGGTGGTTGTTTAACCTGATGTTGAAACAGGTGGTAGCTTGTCCAACATATTGTAAACTGCATGAACCGCAAGTCAATAAATAGATGCAGTTTTTGGGAAAAATTTTGTAAGTTTCTTGGGTGACACTACTTTGAAATGAATCGCCAATGACTGCAGATTTACAGCACTTACAGTTGTTACGTTTGCAAGGATTGTAACCACCTGGTGATCGGGGTTTATTCTTTATTTTTTTATTTTACTAGGATGTCTCGTATGCTTTTTGGTTTTCTATAGGCCATAACTGGTAATTCTGGAAAAGTCTTTTTCAACTTTGGATCTTTCTCGATCAAACTCCAATTCTTACGAATTATAGGTGGTAGTACTTGAAGACTTGGATGGTAAGTAACAACAATGGGTGTTCTTTTATTTTGACTACTCTTATCTTTGTATACAAGCAAAGAGTTACGGTCAATATTGTTCACTTTTTCAAAAGCACTGTCGATATTTTTGTCATTATAACCCCTATTGAGTAAGTATTTTTTTAAGTTCTTGTAAACGGTGGTTTTTCAGGTGTTCTTCCGAACATATTCGTTCTATATACTCAGGTGTTCTTCTGAACATATTCGTTCAATATATATAGAACGATTTTGGATACAAAAACTTAAATCTAGCATGAACATAAAAGCCTAGAGAACCAAAGCCTAAATTTCCTGCCCCTACCCATTTGCTATTTTTTTTTTTGCTCTATAGCCGTTACAGAAGTAAGAATTTTATCAGATTCTATGTACAGACACTGACAAAATTATTGTTCCGTTCTGATGTCAGATTTGTAGTTAACAGCGTCCATGATGTAGCTGTCGATACTTTGTTTATTTTTTTAAGTATTGTGTTTGTAAATATGTTTTATTTCACTGTATTTTTACTTTTTTATTGTGTTCGGCAACATCGAAAAAAAAGAAACCAAGACTTTACATTAGCACGGTGCAGAAAAGAAAAAATAAAGGCACACACATATACAAATAAAACACGATGTGTGAGATCAGGTGCACCGGCAGAGTAAGCATCTCCTGCTTCTTATCAGACACCCGCCGTTTTGAACATGTCAAATCCAGGTGTGAAGTCAAATCTTAAGAGGGAAAGCAAACTTTAATGGCAAAGAGAAAGATTTGTTGTCATCTGGGAAACAGATATCCCATAGCGGTCTACAAGGTTGTGATTTCGACCATAATACTTCTGTAACATACCTTTGCTTAAGTAGTCTATTTGTAAGCAACCGAGCTATATCAAGGTAGTCACCGTATCGACCACAGACCATTGAGTAGCGAATGAGTTGGGAAATGTAAACTCCATATGCCGGTGCTTTTGGAATGTAGCTTAAAAAATTAAGGAACTAAAAAGTTCAAATTTAAGTGAAAACAAAAATATCAGAAATTAAAGACGTGTAATAAATGTAGCCCCATTCTGTCTCTGCGTGCGGGTTATGTTCATGTTTACATATTTCATTTAAAGAGGGGACAAAGGTGGACTGCAAAAAAAAACCGGTAATGATGGGAAGTGGGGGTGCAGTAAAAGTAATTTCAGCCCATCGCCTATCGAGCAACGTTACATCATGTACCTCTTACGTCAACAAACATAAAATCAACTGGCAAAGGAACGTATATTTTATGCCGAAAAAAAATAAACACATAAATAAGACATTTCGAAAAAGAAGGCACTGATGTCGTTACAAAGAAACGGTATGTAATTTTATATTGAACACCATTTTGCGAATTTTGTCAACACTTTGTTCTTATAACTGGCAAAAACTACGTTAAAAAATGTTTGCTTTTTTTGCTTACCGGTTGACATTTATACTTATACCTTCCCATCTTCCTTATATTATCTCCGTATTTGTTTAGGAATTTTACTACCCTACACATTTGAAATAGATCATTGAACTCGTAACTGAGTTTCCACAGCTTCAGGAAAATCAACGAAAGATAATTTTGATAGTATAACGGTAGTGATGTCAATACTTTATTAATATATCGTTCCCTGGCCAACATATGTTTCAAGACAGGTTTCTCTTACCATTTTATTCGTTGCAATTACTTATAATGAAGTCTTTGAGAAATCAGATCTAATGCCCTTATATCATGTTTGTACTTGAATTCTTTTTACAAGAAAGCTATATGTGTCAACCTTCGTATTTACTTCATTTACTCCATATCCCCTCGAAAAATATCTGAATAGTGTTTTGACGCATAGAAATCATTCTATATTGGCTAAATAACAAAACCAAAATTACTTAGTGACAAGAACAACACGACTATATAAAAATGGTATTTCAAATGAATATTAAGTTAATTAAACATCGATTTTGTGCCCTGAAATTAGCGTTTGTTCTGCATTCAATTTTTGCCGTTAATTTCACTGGAATCTTATCATTTAGTACTTAATATAACAGAACGTGCTGATTATTATGATAATTCTGTAATTTTTATTGCTTTCCTTAAGTTGCCACTCTTCATCGCAAAACCCGGGAAATTGTGTCTTGCTATAGAGATTAATGTAGCACACAAGTCGGTTTCGTACATCTTGTGTTATGTGTCATGACTTTAATTTTCTCAATACTAAATCGAAAAATGGGAGCTCATTCATATACTGTAAAACACTTGGATTTAATGCTGCTTTCTCAGCTTCAGAAGGCTACTCGATAAAGAAAGTTTTCACTCGTATAAACCTAAATTGTTTCCTTATTTATGTAAACTATGGTCTAATTAACATTATTTTTGGGGGCAGAAAGCCTCCTTCAGAAATTTTTTTTTATCATTTTGGCAGCCAAAATATTTTTTTTCACATCAAATCAGGTCAATATCTGTTTTAGAAAAAAAAAAAAAACATAGACNCCCCCCCCCCCCCCCCACTTTTCAAGTTAAATGGTCGGTTCCTTAGAATTCGAAACAATGTATCAAATTACCTTCAAAAAAGTAGTATTTATTAAAACAACAAAAACTGATTTGCAACAATAATATTATCTTGACAGTACTTTACACATACTTGAAAGTTTGTAGTTAGAGCTATTTTTACTCAAATCCTTATGAAAGTTTTTTTTTTGTTTTTGTTTTTTTTGTTTTTTTTTTTTGCTGAAAAAAATAAAAACAATACAAAAATACGATGACTCAAAATATGATGACACAAGCCAGGATTGTCTCTCAAAATTAGAATTGCCGATCCTTATATGTTAGAATTCTGCATTATACCTTCCTCGTCTATTATGTCGTAGAAACTTCCATTTCTTGCCAGATTTATATTTGGAATACGTCCATTTATGTCAGATTTTTCGTCCTCTTTTTCTGGTTTAAACGAATTCCTAGTACACATAATACAGAGCTTATAATGATGGACAAAGGCGAAGAACCCGATACATAGTATAATTCCACTGCTACACATTATGTATATTAGCATATTGTCAATGTGGTCTGAAAAAAAAAAAACATTCAAAATTATTTGTGAATCACTTACATTTGAAATTATACGATAATTGGATGCCTTTTTTGCTTATTAAAATTCAGAAAAGGAATCAAAACTGAAATTGAGAAGACACCAATTGAATAATTAATAGATGCAAACACTGCTAATTTCAGATCTGCAGATGACAATTTTGACAACTTATGTCTTTTCACTGCATGTAAATTCAAAACTATTGAAGCTGTTGACAAAGAAAGATACAATGAGGCCGAATATTAAGTCTGAAACAAGGCTTTACAGAGAGATAGTTGTATTGAAATTAATTAGTTTCCCTGTCAGTACCGAAAGACTAGACCTAGGGCCTAAAGATGCCCATCTGAGACTTACATGAAAAATAAAATCAAACACCAGGAGAAGTGTAAAACAAGAAAATCTACAACACCATTGGGGAAAATTTCATTCATTTCGGACTCAGCATGGAAACTGGTAATCTTACCACTGACTTTCTGCGGTTTTCCTGTCTTGCACTTCCCCTGATATTAGATTCTTAATTTCCATGCTCATAAATATATATTTGAAGTATGGAGAAATAAATTGGGATCACTGCCTAAAACAATTAAAAACAAGAAAACACCTACAAACAAACATACAGAAAATAGAAAAGCATGACAAAAGTAGCATTTTTATTCCACAAAAACGAATAATATTTCAAGTTAACATTTTATGTCATACCTTTCTTATAGCCCTGATTTCCGTTTTGTTCTGACGTCATTTGTTCATCTGGAAAAAAAATATTATACAACGTTAAATACACCATTGTGGATAATTTAAGTCAAATTCCTTGTATGGACTTGTAGTAACGATACGACTCAAAACAAACCTGACAAGGAATCGAGATTTAAAACGAGTATTAGCCATCAAGCTTAAACTGCTAAACGTCTTACAAGATATAACGCGGTACAACAGAAACAAACAATCGGAAATAGATCAAGAAAGTGCACAAATTCATTATAAAGACGTCACACTCCTAAAAGACAACAAAGCCGATCGCGTTTTCAAAGCAGTCAAAGAATGAATGTAAGACTTTTTTCAGAAGCATGTGACAAGTATCGGCAAATCAGTAGCAGGGATCAAAAAATACAAGGACGTAATTATCCACTTAGACAAGGTAATGCTGTACAGTACACACAACAAGAGCCATACGCAAATATTCAGAATTTGTATAAGCCAAAGCATGCTCGAGAAACAGAAACATCAAGTGGAAACAACAACAAAACTAATAGATGGTTGGACCCTAAAAAATATCAATCATTAACTAGAGAAACTGATAATAATAAATGAAAACTACTACTAAACGGTTTGAAATTTACCCCTAACATAACTGCTAATACAAGGAAAAAGAGGACAATATCAAAAGATTTTGTAGAAAACTGACACTGGTAATTTTTTTTTACTGATTAAGATTCTAAGTACGATGAATCACTCATTACAAATATATAAATAGAAATATAAATGCACACCTAAAAAAAAATCATTTATTTTGACAGTTCTCAAAACGTTAAGCATCAATAACTGTAAAAGTTTCACCAAGAAATCATATAAAAAGCTATAGGTATAAAATTTTGCATGATTATAAGCCTTAATATGAAACATATATTTTTCCTTTCTAGCTCTTGAATAGATAATCGAAAATCTGATTTTTTCAAACAAAGGTAAAACGATTTCTACGGTTTGATAATACAAGTTTAAACAATAACTACAATATGGAACATTGTGAGTTCAAATTTGCTACCAGATCATTTTATGGGATAATTGTGGTACAACACTCATTGTAGGCTTTACTGGATCATTTAACGGATTTGAAACGCGTCCAAATTCAATCAAAATAGGCCAAGCCTGTTTTTCTAAAATTAAAACAAAATCATTACAGAAGTTTCCACAATCCCTAAAAAAATTAAGACCGACTAAATTGAGAATTTTCACGCAAAACTGAAAGATCTTGATAGTAATGTCTCGGAATATGTGAAACGATTTCTCTGAGAATTAAAACCTTTGAAAAAATTACCAAATTTTACTGAAATCCAACCAAAAAAAGGTCAAAGGAAGAAACTTATTACACCGAAAATCATTATTTGGAAACTTTGACAGTCTTTGAATCCCATTATGCTTTTCCTTTTTGAAATCAGATGAACATTGGGGCTTTTTTCTGAATTGACAACAAAAACTTATATTTCAAAATTTTAAGATAATCAAAAATCTTGCTCGAACGTATTCAAATTCATGCCCCTTTAAAATGACCTTTTTCTAGACGGCGCCGTTCCTCTAGCCCTATCCTACGGAGTTTATATTTCGCAACTGGTAAGATTCGAACACGTTTCTAATACTCTTGACGACATTAATGAACGTAACCTATCACTTCCAAACTCACAGATTTCATAAATTGTTAAATAAATCAGTTCAATGCATGAATTCTGATTGACTATTCTTGATACAAAAGTAAAACACCAGTCAGCATTTTAGGTGACAGTTGTTGATTAACCAGGTAATGTTTGAATACAGGGGAGTTCCCTAATGTGACGAAATGTCAAAACAGAACAAATTCTTTGCTGGAGTTTGGCATTAATTTAGTGTTCTGTCAATGTTAAGGATATTTTAAGACGAACATGAGTGTCAATCTTTCGAGCAAGATTTTTGATAATCTCTAAAATTTTGAAAGAAAAACACCCCAATGCCTGTCTGTTCTCAAACAGGAAAGGCTGTATTTGATTCAGAGACTGTCAAAATGTTCAAATAATGATGTTTGTTCTGTCTTTGTCATACTGTCTCAATTCATGTTGGATGTGAATTACCGTGATTTTGGATTTATAATTTTAGAATTCCCCCTTTCATCGTTCTTGATTCGGTATTCGTTTGCTGATGTATTCCAATGTACCAAGTATTCTTTTGACTATTTGTTTGGTTGGATTTCGGTAGAATTTGGTTTTTTTTTTTCATTTTGAATTCTCAGAAAAAAATGTTTTCCATTATTTCGAAGCATAGCTATCCCGATCTGTAAGTTTTGGTTAAAATGGTCAATTTAGTCGGTTTAAACATTTTAGGGAACGTCGAAAGTTCTGGAATGATTTTTTTCCAAATATTAGAAAAAAAAAACAGTCTTATGTTGATTAAATTTGAACACGTTCCAATTCGTTAAAAGAATCCATTAAAGCTCAAAATCAACTATTATGGAATGTTTTACCACATTTACGCTATAAAAATGATCTGCTAGCAAATTTGAACGCACAATGTTCAATATTGTAGTTAATGTTGAATTGTGTATTCTTATATTGAAGGAATCATTTTATCTTTGGTTGCAAAATCGGATTTTCGATTATCTATTCAAAAGCTAGAATCATGCAAAATTGTGAAACCAGTCCAATGGCTTTCAACATGTTGGCTTGGTGAAACTTAAAATTTAGGTGATGCTTAACTTTTGAAGGACTGTATATATTGATATCACAAATACGAAGTATTAAATGCAAAACCAATGATATATACAGTTCGGAAAATTCAATTACACTATATAAGATCTGTCTTTAATTCATATATTTATAGTTTTAGTGTTGCAGACAAATAAACTATAAACATTCAATGGAAGTTTTACATTATAGTTTAACTTGTAATTACCTCTTAGCAAAATGGATCGTATTTGTGATATCCACCAGTAGTCGCTGATAATGATAAATGCAATTATTTACGATTATGAACACCTTTTTTATTACTTGCACTATCATAAGTTATTCTAGGAAAAAATTATATAGAAACAAAGTAAATGTAACATTAGTTTACCTCAAAACAAAGTAAATGTAACATTAGTTTACCTCAAAATCAAAAGTCTTTGATTTTTTTTTTGCTATTTAAAAATAAATGATTCTAACCGTTAATTATTTTGAATTTTTAAATGCCGCTACGTATAAATTCTTAAAACATGAAAAAAACTTTTGAATTTGTGGAATGATTGTATACATGTTTTTATAAGACGTATTTGGGACAACTATTTTTAGGAGTTAAGAAATATACTTGATCTCGAGTCTTAATCCCTGTTAATACTCTCAAAGTATCCATCAAAAAACTTGGAACTAGTTTTCTTGGTCAAAGATGTCTGATGACACTATCAAAGTTCTTTGGTTGATGGTAATTTTGTTTAAAAGGAAACAAATGGTACATATTTCTCAAATAAGATTACCAATTGGTTTGATTACTAGGTCAGTAAGGAAAATGCGAAGTATATATATGTTACAGGGCAAATTGGAATCCAGGAGGATCCGGAATCCTCCTAGGGCAAATCAGAATTCTGATTTCTCCTAGGACAAATTGGAATTCTGATTTGCCCTGGCTTTGATCCAGTGTAAATTGGAATTCCAATTTCTCCTAGGACAAATTGAGATATCCTGATTTGCCCAAGGAGGATTCTGGATAGTACTGATTTTCTAGGACGATCCAGAATCAAACTAGATGTTATTACTAGGAGGATGCTGGATCCTCCTATTATTTAAAACCAGTTAAGATTCTTTTATTAGGTAAATTAAAATAAACAAACAATAAAATTGAATATTATTTAGTAATGGAAAACTAAATCAGTATGGGCAGATATACAACAGTTACTAGTGCAACATATTTACAATCTTTTCTTAACATCACACCTATCTATTGCAACATTTCTTTGAATTGTTCTAGTGACATTTTATGGAACATTTAGCTTTCCGACATGAACACCTGAAAGTGTTACATTTACCATTTACCATTGCAATTGCACATAGACAGATTGACAATCTTGATTGATGGGGCGAATTTTTACATGCTTGAATAAGCGAGATCTTAGTCAGTGCCGTAGGGTCTACAGTATTAAGACCCGGAAAATATATAGACTTTAAACGAATAAGACCCTCATTTGTAAAATAACTTTTCCTTTTACCATCTTTGGAAAATATTCTATAAAGGGATTTCGAATGTATTACTTCGCCCGACTACTGGAGGTTAAAAGTTAATTTGTCTTTAGTCCAAAGATCAAATATAAATATTGGAATTAAATATATGTGCATTTAAATTAAAAAAATACAAGTACTACTAAAATTTAGAAATCTACTTACCGTGTATATCTTACTTTCTGACATAGTGATATTGTTCATTAACTTTATTACATATTTTGATAAGTCAATAGGATCCGGAATCCTCCTAGGGCAAATCTGGATATCTCAATTTGTCCTAGTAGAAAATTGAATTCCAATTTACACTGGATTGAAACCAGGGCAAATCAGAATTCCAATTTGTCCTAGGAGAAATCAAAATTCCAATATCGCCCAGGAGGATTCCGGATCCTAATGAATTCCAATTTGCCCTGTAACATAAATATTGACTATTTTTTTTAAATATCAGTATGAAGACCAAGCAGAGTTCAAAGCCTAATTTAAGAATGGAGCATGAAATTCGTCTATATAAGTTTTCTGCATCATTTGTTTGGTATTGTCATTTATTTATCCGTCCATATTCCGTCGTCCGTCGTAAACTTTCTTTCATAGATCTTCTCCTCTGAAAACACTTGGCCAATTGAAACCAATTTGGTCACAATAGTCCTTAGCTGGTCCCCTTTAACAATTGTACCCCGCAGGTCCGTACCCCATTCAAACATATATTTATCATTGGACTCTATAGAAAAAAACATTCGAAGATACTCTTCTCAGAACTGCCGGTTGAAATATAACCAAACTTAGTCACAATGGTCCTTAGATGGTCCCATCCAAAAAGGTATCCGGCATGTCCATACCTCATAAGATGGCCGCCAGCGGGGAACATAGTTTTAACATTGGACCCCATTGAAAAGACTTCAAAGATCTTATACTCAGAAACTACTGCTCCGATTAGAACCAAACTTTGTCACAATGGTTCTTAGATGGGTTGTGCCAAAAGAGGTATCCAACAGGTCCATACCTCATCAAAGATGCGTCTGTGGGGAACATAGTTTTAACATTGGATCCTACGAGAAAGACATTCAAAAATCTTCTTCTCAGAAATAACTAGTCCAATTAGAACTAAACTTAATCACAATGGCCCTTAGTAATTCCATCCAAAAAGGGTATCCGACAGGTCCGTACCTCATACAAGATGGCCTCCAGTGGGGAACATAGTTTTAACATTGAACCCTATGGGAAGAGACATCAAAGATCTTCTTCACAGAGACTACTAGTCCAATTAGAACCAAACTTAGTCACAATGGTCCTTAGATGATTCCTTTAAAGAAAGATATCCGACAGGTCCGTACCTCGTCCAAGATGGCCATCAGCAGGGAATATAGTTTTAACATTGGACCCTATGGGAAATACATTATCCATAGATACCCATAGATATCCATAGAAACCGCTAATCAAATTAGAACCAAACTTAGTTACAGTGGTCCTTACATAGTCCCTTCCAATAAAAGTATCTTGCAGGTGCGTATCTCATCCAAGATGGCCGCTAGCTGGGAACATAGTTTAAACATTGTACCTCAATGCATTCAAAGATCTTCTTCTTAGAAACTACTCAACCAATTAAAACCAAACTTAGCCACAATGGTCCTTAGACGGTAACTTCGAAAAAAGGTATCCCGCAGGTTCGTACCTCATCCAATGTAGCTGCCTGTGGGGAACAAATTTTTAATATTGGACGCTATGGAAAATACATTCAAAGATCTATTTCTCAGAACATACTAGTCCACTTGACACCAAACTTAGCCATAATGGTTCTTAGATGGTCCCATCCAAAAAAAGGTGTCCGACAGTTCCGTACCTCATCCAAGATGGCTGCCAGTGGGGAACATAGTTTGAACATTGGACCCTATGAATTTTAACGGCAACCCCGACTAAATTTTTAATTTGAATTATGGTCTGATATGGGTTGTAATGAATGGAGATCTCAGTTTCCGTGGAAACTAGACCAGAAAAACTGAAATTTTAGAGAAAAAATATATTCTGCTAGAAATTTAATTTGTGATTTCAGCACTATGTATAAACTAGATTACAAAGGGAACCCCTGCCCATTTTTTTAAAGGGATGACCGAATGTTTTAATTTTAGCAAAATGTATTACCTTGATTATAAGGGATACCCCTGCCCATTTTTTTTTTTTTTTTGAATGGTGTTCTATTATGGGTTGGAATGGATGGTGGAGCTTTCGGTTGCCATGGAAACCAAACAAGAAAACTAAAATTTTAGAAAAAAGTATTCTGCTAAATTCAATGTTTTGTTTTCAGAAATATGTAAACACTATTTGATAAGGAGAACCGCTGCAAAAATATTTTTTGAAAGGGGCTGGTAGTATTTTGATTTTGGCAATAATTATTACCTAAATTATAAGGCAAACACCTGCCCAAATTATTTTTAAAAGGTGGTCTGAAATAGGTTGAAATAGATAACACATTCAAATACATTTAAATATCCATTCTGAAACAACTTGTCGAATTAGAAAACAATGGTACATTGGTGGTACCTTCCAATAAAGGTATCCGGGAGGACCACACCTCATCCAATATGGCTGCCAGTATAGCATTAAGACAGTTTATATTGGATGCCATTCAAAGAATTAGCTCTCTGAAACCACTAATCCCGTTGGAAATAATTTGATCACAAAAGTCCTCTGGTGGCCCCTTCAAATTTGCATTTGGCATGTTTTAATCAAATCTAAGTTGCCCTCCAGCAGGGAACATAGTTAAACATTGGACCCTATTGGAAATGACTTTTGTGTCAGCCATGGTCCAGTTCAGCGATACAGATTCTTGAGAGCCTCTTGTTGTAAACAAAAATTGTGTCATCTCAAAAATAATTTTTGATTAGTTAATTCCAATTAATGTCCATCAAAGGTTTGAAGAAAAATAGGATGGGTTACTATTCCATCCATGTCCTCAAAAGTTTTTGATCAAAGTTTTCTTTGATCGATGACACTATGAAAAAATCGTCAAAAAAGTTTTATATTTTTTCTTTCACCGAATGTAGACGGACGTGTTTTGTTTCTAGCGTACCAAGGAAACCCCGAAAACTTGAAACTTGTATCCAGTTTTCTGGATGCTCTTGGACTGTTGAAGAAGAAACTACGTATCTTTATTTATCTTAAACTATGTTCTTGAAAATAGGTACGAGCAATTGTTATTCTTAATTTCTTTTCAATAATATATAATGCTGTATTGTTAAATGATTTTTAAAGTATTTCAAAATATTGTGTTGTAAATTTTACACAAACAAAATATAGTCCATGTAGTATGTAATGTCTTAATCGCATGACCCTGGTTTTGTAATTAAATATATCTTTAGAAGAAATATGAATTATTAATGCGACGTGTCGCGTTAATGAAGACATATGGTTTCACAAAATATGATTGTTAACAGGAATGTGTACGTGTGTTAAATTGTTTTAAACAATAGTACGAATCTATAGTAGGGTATTCATTTCCTGTATTAAATTTGAATAATGAATATTTCCTCAATACGTTTTATGAAAACTGGAATAAATAATATAAATTAATTTTGAATATGTCTTTTTTGAAACCAGCATATCATCTCTAACTAAAAAAACTTTAAAGATATTGGACAAAGCAAAGTGCAATATTCTAAAAAGAGAAAGCTCACCCTCGCAAAAAATCCATAATTATAAATGTACTGGTTCTTCATTAGTGTTAAAAACGTATATCAAATATATTGAATTTAAAGGGGAAGCACAGAACATTGTATTTGTGTGCTAAAACTGGAACGATCTGCACAATACCTCTAGTTCATTTCTTAGAAAGGTACTTTTTTCATCCGTTATTACATTATCGTTACGGCCATCAAATTACAAATAAAAGATAACACCTACAATGTCCGAAAAAAAACAAGCACGTGCCACAATCCACACGCGATCTGCACTAGAGAAAACACAAATGAAAGACAAGGGACAGATGTAAACAACGATAGGAAGGCTTGGTTCCTGCAAAAAAAAAACACTAGTGGAGGTTTGAACCTGTTTCTGGGTAACCAAAACTTCAATTTCTCTATCCCGTTTCCTTGTAGTATGAAATCAAATACAGTTAGATTACTAACTTTTTTTTTTATCTTGAAAAATGGAAAGAATAGGAAAAACTTTATTTTGAAAGAAGGGGTCATAAAGTGATCGGCGCGAAACTGCGAACTAGTTGAAACAACCTGGCATGCTGGTTAAACACTGCTGCACTACAGAAAGGAAAGGTATCTAGGTTACATTGAATTTATTCAACTTACATAAAACAATGATTACGCCATTACCTGTCGATGAGTGTTAATTTATAACGTTAAGAAGACCATGGCATTTGTTTTTAAACTGAGTTCATTGGAAGATTTTATGCTATATGGACTTTTTAGAATCGCATTCCACCATGCATAATATGCTGCTAAAGCAAAAGGTCATAGATCCAGTTTTAAAGGGTATTAAAAAAATTATGACACCAGTTATGAAAGTAAACTAGAGGCTCTGAGACTGAGCCTGTATTGGTCAGCTGAGCTTTATAACAGGTTTTTCCATGTTCTGCGCTGGCAACCGTGTTTTTTGTCAAATAAGTCGAAATGAGCGAACTTTTAAAAATACTTTCTTTATATCATTTCTTTTATGCTTTATTACATTTGTTTTAGCTGTTTCAAAGTAGAAGATAAAAGTGATGATTTTCATAAGGTCCAATCTAAAAACTATGTTCCTTAATTGAATAATGACATAATTAAGGATAACGTAAACATTTGGCTGACATTAACAGTTACATCTTGCATTGTGCCAGGGGCCTACAAGGAAAACACAAATAAGAAAAAAGACTCGGGACCGCCAGGTTTTGTACCAGAACCTTCAAAAACCAGTGGTAGAGCTCAACCGGTTTGTTGGTTCTCAAACTTCCCCTTTTCTCTGTCCCGTGTCCCTATAGTTCAAAATTATTTTTTAGGGTTTGGGACAACTGCATTGACATCTTCACAAAGATAAGAATTATGGAATGTCCTGAACTTATTTACCATGACAGATTTTTTCCGCATACCAAATTATTGTTATTGGAAAAAAACAATTGGTAAATCGTAAAAGATTATTGTTTTGGCGTAATGAGAAAATAATTGTGTTAGAACTTTGTTACTCCTTGAAACATATGCACAGCATAAAAAAAAATTACTGTTCAGATGCAACTTTGATATTTTTATAATTTATAAACAATAGGACCGATGCTACTCGAGGGTATTCACTAGTCCAATAGTCAGACTTATCTGACACGAAAATTTACCTTACCTTGCGTTTTGTAGAAAACTGTCTTGTCCAAAATTCTAATACCTTAAAAATACTACGAATTCATTCCGTGTATGGCACTCGGTAGATGTCCTTAGTACTGGATTTAACTTCCTATTTTGTCCAATGTACATTTATTCTGTATCCCTTTATTTGTACAACTCGTGCAAAATTTTAAAGATCAAGTCAAAAAGGAAATTGATATCATAGAGAGAAAAAACAACGTATTGTTCCTTTCACGAAGCAGTATACTAAATTTTAGGTGAATCCCTTATGGCTTGGCGGAGGATTGTTTGACGAAAAATATCGAGTGGAATGACGGACTTATAGGTAAGTGATTTGAAATTATCCCACACGTGCTGAGTCGGTATACTACAGGGACTCATTTTACTATAATCGTTTTCAGCCTTGTATAGTAAAGAACGTTTTAAATGTATAAGGCTACAGAAACTATGATAAAACAGGGGAATTTTAAATCATATCAAATAGTAAGTTGGTACATTTATCAAACAGCACTAAAATATATCCCAACACAAAACTAGACACTAGAAAGCAATATGCCATTTTTAAAGAAATACCTTAAGTTAGAGCAAAACATTTCTGACTAAAAATAGAATATGAAATGACAAGCTGATTGACGGACAAGTGAAATAAAAGGGTTAACAGGAAACATCTACAATGGCTGAGAATAAAATGCCAAAAATGCCAGGGACCAACACAGGCAAAAACACTAAAATAAGACAAACGACAATTCTACGACAGGACAGCCGGACTTGGCACCAGCACTAGCAAAAGCTTGCGGTATGGTTGAACCGATTCATGGGTACCCAAACCTCCCCTTTATCTGTCCCGTTTCCCTAAAGTATAATAAACATACGAATAAAACCTAAAACAGATAGACTACTAACTCCATCACCACAATTTTGAAAGAAGATAAAATGTCAATACGTAATTTTAAAACATTGGTCAAGGGGTGTTCTCTGCTAATCTGCCAGCAAGCTGAAGTAGCCTAGTCTGCTGGTAAAACGGTGGCGCACTACGGAAGAAAAATTAAACTCAAAACTTCCCTAGATAACAAGTTATTTGGTCATCATATTTGTCAATATCCCCTATTATGTAAAGAACAGGTTTGCTGGTGTAATTTAAACGGCTCTTACGCAGTATTAAATGTAAAAGAATATTACAATATTATGACAATCAAAATGATGTCAAGGTCATTGGTTACAATCACAAATCTAAAGATTACTTAATGTGTAAATCCTCCTTTGATGTACATTATTGAGATAAAGTCAAAGTCGTTTGTTTTGGCACTTATAAAATATTGGCAAAACATAACAACTAATAAATAAGGTCATTGGTAAGAAAATTATATCGGAAAAACTTATCAACTGACGTAATAGATGTTCTTATATATATATATATANTATATATATTTTTTTTTTTTTTTATTTGTTTTGTTTTTGTTATTATTATTATAATTATTATTTCTTGTAAAGTTTAGCACAAATCAATATACATCTCTAAACATACATTTTTTAAACAATTATGCACGATCTAAAATTTGCACTCAGTTCTTCAAAATATGATATTTTAAGAAGATATGTAGATATCATTCAATTACAACAGAATGTTTTTAGTATAAAATTACAATGCTTTTTCAATATTTACAAAACGGAACATTTAAGTAGACACATGCAAAAATATTAAACTGATATGCAATTTTATTAATTCCGATTTTTGTGGAATATTTTAGAAATTTTGTTATATTCGACTATTGCATATACCTTTGTCAACTGTTATAATAAATGAAAGAAGTCAATTTGTATTTACTAAAACCTCGCTTCAGAACACTTTTTTAAGGAAATTGATTATTGTTTCCTAGTTTTACATAATATATTAGTAGTTATAAAATGACAATTCTGTGACAAGACCATTTTCAAGCAGGAATTCTGCATGATTTCCCAATTTTGAGGCCAAGGGATGCAAATGGATCTTAGCGAGGCGGGAATGCTGAAAAGTGCAGGGAGGGAAGGACCCACTAAAATAGATTAAAAAATTTCGAAATCCAATAAATCATGAATTCCGAAACTTCTCAAAATCCGGATCAGCAATTCCGATTGCTAGGTCCCGGGCGGGAAGAGAGTGACGACGAAGTGAGAAAGAGGGCACAGGCTCAAAGGGAGGCCAGACGCCAGCCGATTATGAGGTGGCGCGACCTGCCTTGGGAAATATTCCAAGTGATGGGGGTCAAGGAGACGAAAAGCCAGTAAGGGAGGGGATGATTCTGACGCTGGAGAGGAAAGGGGTAGAGACCAAGGTCTGGGCGTGCAGCAGGTTGATCTGGGAAATGCGTCAGATACCGCGGAACACAATCAGGATCCTTTTGAATTGTCCAACAATACTATTGTATATCAATCTGTTATGGCCTGGGGAGGTTTTATACAAATCTGTTGATGAAAATAGAGACTATAAATAGTTTACATTTAATGAAAAAATATTGTACTCTATTAAAATTCTTAAAATTACACAATTCAAAAATAAATATTGCAGTATAAATCAAGGGAATTTGAATTAATTGTCATTTTTTCTTTCATTAATTAAATAGATTTATCTTTATATAAGGTAATACTTTATCAAGGTAAAACCTCCCCAGGCCATAACAGATTGATATACAATAGTTATTTTGGACAATTCAAAAGGATCCTGATTGTGTTGATTAGTTAACAAAAGCAACCCACCAAAAACTTTTTCCAATATATGTTGTAGTCCAGCAATACCAGTTGCTCAAAAAAAATAATAGGTACAGCTTAATCAAATTGTTAAATTGGTTACACAATAGGAACTAGTAGACCGGTAAGGTTATACAGAATGGACAATAACTCAATTATAAATTTCCATTTATGAAAAAAAAAAAAAATTAAAATCCCTCTACATTATGCATATAGAAATATTTATTCTTATAATGGTGTTTTTTTTAATAAATTCAATAGTACCTTCTTTATCAGTGACTATATAAACTCTTTATATAGTTCCTATTTTCATCAACAGATCAAGGTAAAACCTCCCCAGGCCATTACAGATTGATATACAATAGAATTGTTGGAAAATTCAAAAGGACCATCATTGTTTAGATTAGTTAACAATAGCAAGTCTCCAAAATTTTTTTACAATATATGTTGGTCTGTTGGTATTGCTCTTGATCAACTTTATAACATCTATAGGTAAATGAAATTGCTAAATTGGTTTTACAATAGGAACAAGTAGACCGTTAAGGTCTTAGACAAGGGACAATAATTTCCAGCCGCAAATTGCAGATAGATAGAACGGTAACATAGCTATTACATACGAAACTTCATGACATTTAAAATTTCCGGTGATGGTCTCAGAAATATCTGCATTCAACGTTATTTACTCATTCAAAAGGAAAGTTTCGCGTTTATTTCATTAAACTTGTCTGCACCATAAATATATGTATATCCAATATTTAATTGCTTTTAGGGGACGACCATTTGAATTTTAGGGTGTGTGGTTTTGGCGATTTCGCCTACAAAAAATATTCGTCTTTATGAGAATTTCAAAAATTATTTATTCACATCAAATGTCACATCAATATAATTTATTTGCATTTGCATAAAAAATTATTCTTTAGTTCTTCAAATTAAAATTAAATATATATTATAATTGACACCAAGATTAAATTATTCATTTACAAATTTCCCCCCTCCCCCTGAATACGAATATCAAATCGTCAAAACCTTAGCAGCCAAGATAAGTTTAGTATTTCACGAATTATTTCTTAATTTTGCTGATTACAGGTCAAAAACTTCACGGTCATTTTCCCAAAGCATAGTTAAGTTAGCTCGAAAACCGACAAGATAAAAGTTTTTTACTGTATTAAAAATTATTATCTAAAAGGAAATAATTATCTCCATTGAAAATCGTACATGCATACAGATCTGACGGAGTGTTTATAATCTGCAAAGGGATATGAATATTTTTTTTTCTATTTAGACGTCGACAAGAGTGTCTTGTTTTGCGGGTTATATGGTGAATGTATAAGATTGTTGTCTGATGTACATTTACTTCATATCCCTTTACGTGTACACAACAAAAATACATCAAAAACCAATTCGCGATGTGAATTATAAATTGTCACGCTAATTTCTTTATTTACAAAGAAGTGAATTTGTTCCTATGTTGAGTCATTTTCAGAATATGCTCAGATGCATGTTGCCGAAAATCGAGTAAAGTGGTCTCTAGTAAATGTACTTCTTGAAAATAAAATTAATATATGCTACACTTGTATGTTTTCTAGATTATTAGCAGTCGAACATCGCCGTGAATAGCTTTTTGTGTCCATTTTAGCTATTTTACAGTGTTTGAGAGGATAGTCACTACACAAAATACAACAAGAACCAAAACATTTTTTTTGGTTACGAATGAATAAACATATGCAGAATTTAAATTCACAGTAATTTCGGTATTTAGTTATATGGCCTTCCAAACAGCAGGTAGTTTTTTTCGGTTCTGGATGTCCTATACAACGAATTTCAACAAAAACCTAAAGAAAAACCGTCAAAATTGTATATAAGCGGTAAGTTCAGTGGCTTAATCTGTTATCTAAATGTATGAAAATGCATTCGATTTGATTTTGTTATGACAGTGTGTATAACAGGTGACCTGTTACCATAGTTTTCGAGAAGATTTATGCATTTGGTAAATGTAGTCAATTTCGTGTCGAATGGTGTAGGAAATTATCTCAAATATAGACCTCGTTTTGCGTAGAAATGATAATGCAAAATATTTTAGTTTTTTATATAGAAGTGGATATCATATACTCATTTTCCTCAAACAATGTCAAACAACAACACTGAGAACAACTTATGCACCATTAAGATAGCATTGAATTATCTGTTGTACAACAAATTCGAAAATATTGAGCCTTTGTAAAGAAGCATTATTTATACAACTAATAAACTATGTATTAATGTATTCGCAACACCCATTAAATGCGGAAAAAAATAACAAACCAATTGAAAAAATATTGTCTTCACAGAGCAGGCAACAGTTTTTGTAAATTTTACTAGGGTACTTACCGGAGTGTGTACTCCAGGTTATAGGTAGTGATTAATTTATCACTTTGAATAGATTTGATATGTTCATTGAGTGGGTATCATACCTATCTTAAATTTTATGTGTCAGAAATAAACAATAAATATGTATGTAAAAATGCTCTCCTTCGGTATCTTGATGTTAAATAAATAGCTGTCTTTTGTATATCTTATGTGGTTTACTGAGATGCTTGACAGGGAAAATATGAGAGTACTCCAGAGAAATTTGTTAGAAAGAAATTAACAAGGTAGGCTATACATTTTGCTCGTATGTCCTTGGCTATTATATGTCTGATATATCTAATCAAGACTGTTGCCAGTACAGCTCAATGTACATGTAAATCATGACTTGGTGGACACTAGAGTCATTTTTAAAATATTTAAAAAAAAAAGGTCATGCTATCTGATTTTTAAGGGGTGCTTTGATTGGAACTGAGTATGAAATTTAGTTGCCTTGATTTTATTCAAATCTTCAGTTCAGTGCACAAACTTTGCATTCACTAGGCTAGCACCCTTTGTAAGTTTGTTTGAAATAAATAACGTTTTCTTGGAAACAAACACACAAATTTGACTTTATTTAGCCAAGGACCATTTAAACACATGTAAATCGATGTCTCCTATTTAGTACAGGTAATCAAATATACTTGTTTTATGCTCTTGTGAATTTGACACCGCTGTAATGTTGATTGCATTAATAAACAGTTTTCAACTGTACACACGTGTAGTACTTTCAGTAAATGACCATACTTATAGATGTGTTGGTGTCCGGGGTTGGTGTACAAACTCGTGTGCTGTGTTGTCAATAACTATGCATATGACATGACTTGCATTTTGAAGTCTAAAGTAAAGATGTTTAGTTTTCCGTATAAATGCTCTGTTAATATGAAAAAATTACAAAGAGCATATCGTTTACGCTATACTACTACAGATATCAGTACCAGTTACCGTTAACCTTGATTGAAGCAGTTCCATAAATAATAGAGTCAGTAATTCTATTTGTGTAATCGTCGCAAGTGTACAACACATCGTGTGTGGTTCGGCATCGTCACCAGTGTGCAATAAAATGTGTTGTGCATCTTCAGTCACAACATGGCATTATCATAACAGAATCCCTGCTACAAAAATTATGTACGCACGGGAAATTTCATGCAACATTTTGGGATGATATTTCGGGTATACATGTTCATTTTAGCAATTTCTAGAGATTTCGCGTCTAATTCCCTGTTGACTGACAATTTTGTTCTAAAATAATTGACCATAGAAATTCAGGCAAAACATAGAAATAAACTCGTTTATATTGAAATCAGTATGCTTTTATATATTAATATGGATAAGTCTGGTTCATCATTTTCGTCTCTTATGAAAAATTTGGGTCTAAAATTTCGCATGACCTGAATAATTTCGAATTTGGGGTTTAAACCTTATGCCGACCCCGTCAGATTGAAGTCAAGTTACCCCCGATGAGAGCTTGGTACGGTAAAAAATATATGTGCGAAAGAAACCTATAACATTCTAAGAAAACTCGCACTATAACCCGATAATGCTACTGGAAAAACAAAAAGATTCTTTCTCATTTTTAGAGGAAAATCGTTTTAGCGCTGAAAAATATTTTTTGTTTAAAACTAATGCAGCTGTAAATACATGTAATGTCCAAAAATAGTAGAACTGAGATGTAAACAGAAGGTAAAAAGTTTTTCACGAATAAATTATAGTCCTATAAATAATATTTCACCGACCGGGAGAAATCCAATTGTATGTCTTGCTAATGCAGTTACAACCATTAATAAATAAATCGTTTTCGTCTAATAAAATAAATAATCTATTTTTTCGTTTTAATCTTATATTCAACATTATACCGTCAAACAACTATTTCAGGTATGCCTAGTGTCAACGGGAAATCGATGTGTATTCCGCTTAAATTTGAATTGAATGCATTTTTTTTTCGTAATACTTTAAAAAAAATGCTGAAATACAAATGTATAGGAATAAAAATAAAATATAACGTTAATACCATTTTAAAAAAGTTGTATAAACGTGAATATATATGTATGCCACAAGTTTTATGCATTTTTAGATTATTATTATTTATTTCATAAAATACATTTCATAAAATACATTTCATAAAATACATTTCAGTTTGAATAAACATCACAAAAATGTTAATTTGACCCCCTGCTATGTGTACACGTGTCGGAAGGTGCTCAGGTAAGTTTCTCAGGTCACATGTGCTGTGTAATTCGATTAAAACAAGTGCCCCGTTGCTAGCCGCAGTTTTAGTCCCACGGATCAGATATTATAATATTTGTACCTGACAGAATAAATGATATATATTATTTGTTCCAAAAGAAAGAAATATTATGTCAATGTTTATAATATTTTTAAAAAAATCAAATACTCTTACAGAAAGTAATAAATTGTTTCTTTATAGTAAATTTAAGAAAAAATATGAAATTGAACCATATTTGGAAAAATATTAAAAAAACATGAAAATAGAAAATATCCACCGAAATTAAGAGTCAGCGATCATATTTTAGAAATTGAAAGGAAAGGTACAAAAATATTAAACGAGAAAACAGAAAATGTAAGAACTGCAACTCCAAAACTATTGATGATGAAGAACATTTCTTATTTTCATGTAATAACAACATAGAAAAAAAAATTTACAGGAAATAAAACGTTTAATACCAAATATTGAAAGCAAACCAAATCAACTGTATGTATGTTTAAATTGTCCACAAATCGTGCAGTATACTGCTTCATTCGTTACACGAAGGTCTTTTGCGCTGAGGAGAGTGGACTCACTAACTACATGATTTTTCATTTTGTAATCTTTGTTTTGTTTTTTATGCTTTTATCATTGTTCATGTATGCCTTCAACCCTAATGTATATGGGTGCAAAAGTGCATTTAAATAAATAAATACTATAATATTTTTTTCCAATGGAACTCTTGTGAGGTAGAGCAAATATATGTTTACACAGGCAGCGCCTTAGGGACCGACCATTTAACTTGAAAGGAGGGGGGGGGGGGCTATGGTTTTTTTTTTCAAAAAATATTTTAGAGCTAATTTTGTGTGAAAAAATATTTTGGCAGCTAACATGATGAAAAAAAAATCTGAAAGAGGCTTTCTGCCATAAAAATAATGTTAATATAAAAAATATTTTTGTTGATGCATGTGAAAAAAAATAAATTTATCCAGAAAAACTATAACCCCCCTTCAAGTTAAATGGTCGGTCCCTTAGTAATTGGAACGTCGTCAATTCAATTAACAATCTCCGATCAGCGGAAGACCCGAATACTAGTACATGTATAGTGCGAGCGATGGCTACATAACACAATATACATGATATATAATCATGTCATCTGACTCAATTTGCGAAGTTAAACGTTTGAAAACACACGTATTAATGTCTGGATCTGGTATAATTCATGCACTATGACCGATTTTTAGATCAGAACGAGGAAAATCATCAAAATTTCTCTTCTTGCCTTAAATAAAAATGATACTATTGGTAATTCTGAAAAGCTGTCATAATGGTCTTTGCAGATTATTAAAAGACAACTGAAACGGTCCTTTATTTTATAATAATTTACTTGCAAATTACATCCATAGGGGTAAGCAAATACAAACATACAGTAATTTTTTACTGAGAAAAAAACTATACAGTTACTAATTTTCCAGTGAAATGCGAATCATCTAAATGTTTCGCATTACTCGACCTAAAGAAGTCGTTTAGAGGTTTTTTCTGTGTAATTTCAAACCCTAATTCGGGAAAGCGTTGAAAAATAACAATACTCTATTTACATAACGGAACTCAAACAAAATTTCACAACTGAATTTCATAGTATAGGTAAAATCGCCTTTAAAAATTTGGATCCAGTTTACAAATGAATGAATATTCCAACATAAATGTTGCACTTTTTTGTTAGTTTATGCTTTAAAAATAAGCCATAAATTATAAATAATTGTAGAATTTTTCACATTAAGGGTTGAATTTCAATCTGTTAGTTTCGCTGTCTTATTAATGGGAGCTAACAATGTCTCACTGAAGTTATCCTAAAAAAGTTTGACCCTTTTACATTTATAAGCCATGGAAATATCTGGCGTTTGTGTTACTTTAAATTGTTGCTTCAAATGGAACCATACTTAGCTACAAAGATCTACAAAGGTCATTTCGTCTTCTTGAAATATAATAATCTATATCTTATCTATATTAGGAGCACTGGAAAACATTTATTAGATACACGTGTGCAATTACAATCAAACTTGGTCACAACGGTTTTTGATTCTGTGGTAAAACACATTCAAAGATAAAATAACCCGAAGTTATTGATGAATTGGGTTCAAAATTAAAATGTATAACTAATCCATCGCAGTTTATTAATTGATATTCGGGATCATTTTGTTAACCTTTAAAAGCATTTCAAGATTTGGAACAGCAATTAAATATTCGCTTAAATTGTAAGATTGGTTTACTCGGGTTATTATTTATTTTTTTTTTTTTTTTGCCTAATGTATAGTTTACTCCAGTTCATTTCTCTTTCTTCAAGTGTGTGATGACAAAACCTCGAGGTTTTCTTGTTTTAATGGTACACAATACTTGATATGAACTAACATGTGAAACACTCGTAAGAATGGTATTCCTATTTTGTGTCGTCAGCAATGGTGAACATAGGAGAGAAACAATCATACCGAGTTTTATATCATGGTACTTAGAACGCCACTGAGACCCAATGCACCGTCTTCACATATTGTCACTGTAGTCCAGCCTTGCAGATAGTTAATCAATTACAAGCGTGTTAAAATTTTCTATGATAAATAGTTTGTGTAAATAATATTATTACTAATCTCTGCAAGTTTGAATTACTCGTGTAGATATGAACCAATATTGAATTATCTCCCTTTTTAGTCTAGAAGAGATGCATTCAAATCTTTACTTATTATATTTAAGTCAAAGCATTGCTAACTTGCACTTATACAATTGCAGACAATATACAGAAAAATAAAATGACTAATAGCAGGAGTTAACTTAACCTCAGAAAATTTATTCCATGCACATATATAAGAGAAATTAAACCATATTTTGTTTTTCTAAAGAATGTATTACCTATCAAGCGACACTTTCTCATAATCGTCCAAATGAGTTGAATAGAGTTAATAAAGACAGTGTTTGGGGTTCACTGCAGCCAGTAATGGTACGTCCCCCTTTTAGTCTTAGACTAGATATTTAATTTATAATTGAATACCTTTCTGCAGAACATTTTATAACAAATTCATGCTACACTTCAGGAGAGTTCTGATTATTTTGCCTCTTACTTAAATTTTTTAATAACAACCACTATCAATCAAATACTTACTAGACACCCCTTTTATTTCATCATTTTTCAGTCTGTTTGTGAATCATTGTACTTGTAGATTTCGTTTAAAGACACAGCTTGTAGAAAACGGGTCTCTATCTTTTCAAGTGTCTTAAGAGGCACGGACTATTTGATTTTCGGGGGGGGGGGGGGGGGTGGTATTTAAAATTTCTGGCCCTGATTTTTGCCAAAAAAAATTTTCTGACCAGCATCTTAGTTGAAAAAAAATATTCTGGCTCTGACTTTGTCCATCAAAACAAAAAAGCCTGGCGTAGTGTACAGCGGGAAAAATAATCTATATCGTGTAGCGGGCCAAAAAAAATTCCCGGCTCGGGTAAAAATTGAAATGATATAGTTTTGTTTATTTTAATACTTTCAATAGACGTTATCTATTTTTTTCCAATTAACACACCCGAGTAACATGTACACCCCCTGTATCAATTGTTTATGTCACCTGTGTAATAAGGTGCGACATTTAATTGTCCACATATGGCTGCAACAATTTATGTTTCGGTGAAATAGAATATTTGTATAATTTCGTCTGAATAAGCTGAGACTGTGGTCAAATATATATATATTTTTTTGCTTCTTTTAGTACCAACTTCCAACTTCATGTTGACTTAAATTTTCTACCCCTGCCAGGAAATTTAAAATCCTTGGTTCATTATTTATTTCTATTATATAGTTTTTTGGTATAATTCTGTTTTACATTTAATTAAATAATCCAGTATAAATAAAAGTTGGTATTTCATTGAAGACATTATTTTCTTTTCAGTAAATTTGCACGAGCTTTTTTATTTCATACAGGAAATAATTGATTGTTTGACAATTTGTATTTTTCATCAAAAAGTTGTGGAAATACTCAAATTAAAAGCTGAAACTTACGTATTAATATTTCTATTTGTTATTTTAAACTATTAGTTTTGGATTCAGAAAAAGAGAGACTATATAAATACATGTACATGAATCTATTACAAATACGGTAATACTGTGATCGACTGTGACTGCTTGTCACAATTCACCACAGTGCAGGACAGTACAAGTGAAACTGTAATTAACTGACATGAACTGTAACAATCCGGGACAGTGCATGACAGTAGTCGTAAATACTGTCATTTACTGCGAGTAACTGTTACAGTACTGGACAGTTAATCACAGTACTTGGGTATTACTGTTAATGACTGTCCCCGATTGGCACAGTTCTTGACAGTACTTAATAGATATTTCACAGTACTACCACAGCAGAGAACAGTGAATGACAGTGAAAAAATCACTGTTCCTGGTATGGACAGTATTTTTTTCTGTTCATAGTGCACCTTATCCAATCGCTTATAGATGCGGAGCATGCGGGCACATTTCTGGACTTCGGACTCCAGGAAATCCTCGAGTCTGGCATCTACTTCGTCGCTCATTTATCTAGGGGACCCCCTAGAGAAGCATAATAAGGAGGGGAACGCTCTTGAAGGGGCTATTGGGGCCTAGGATCAATCCGGCGCCGTCGTAGAGCTTACCATCGCGCTTCAGATATAAGCCGTCACCCTGGACGGTCTTCGGCAATCGGGCTCGGGAGAGATATAAGCCCTTCCCGTGAGGCTTCACGCAGCCGATCTGACCACCTCTCTTGAGGTATAATCCCGATCCCAAGGCCTTATTGACGGCGACGCCACCCAGATCGCTCAAGGCTCCTGCTCCCAAGGCTGGAAGGACGGTCTTGGCGACCATGGGGAGGGCTCTCATCGCCAGGCCGGCGAGCATGGGGAGGAATCCACCTTCTTTCTGCATATTCTGCTTCAGCTGGGTGGTGCTCATCTCCAAGATCATGCCTCCTTCGCCGACCCGCTTGAGCTTATTGATCTTCTGGATCTGCCGATTCGTGATCAGCAATGTATCCTTGCCTGCGAGATTCTCGTGCGAGAGGCGGATGCTCACGGGGCATGGCTTGCGCTTGGCTGCGAGTCTGAGCTTATCCCTCTGGCTTGAGCTCAGATTCAGACCATACTCGGAATACGTCATTTATTTATATCTCGCGAAGGTGGAAGCGCATGGTCAAGTGATCGTCGCGGAGATCGATGGGCACTCCATCCTGATCGGTGATATGCGTCTCCATGGAGCGGATGATATTCACGGTCACCGGAAGATAGATCAGATTCTTGGGATTCTGGACGATCTTCATGCCGGGGGAGACATTGGGGAAAAATCTATAGATGACGGGCTGCTGCACGCCGCCGACGTAGCTTCCACTGATGATATCGCTATTCACCAGGATGCTATTGACATTGATGATATTTACGATGCTCTCGCTCTCGAAATATCCATTGGTCTTGGGATTGCAGGTATAGGTCTCATCGTTGAATCCTAGGACGGTTCGGGGGCTATTGGGGACGTCGAAATTCACTTTGTAGTGCTCTAGGAGGATGAGGACGGCTCCCAGAGTCGCACGATTGGCCCGATGACGATCTTGGCGCCGTGGCCATTTTGACGCATACGCCTCTGGATCTCGGCATTGATATCATCGATATTGTAGGATCCGACCTTCAGGGCGATGGAGAACCAGCGCGCGCCATCATCGGGGGAGTAGGAGAAGACGCGATTTCTCTCATGGATATTGGGGAGGGAGTAGTAGGTCTCCAGATTGACCAGGGCCATCTCATAGCTCTTGGCGGGGTCCAGGCGGATGGGCTGATGGAATCGCGTGGAGATCCGGCCGCCCCGACCAGAGATGACCAGGGAGAAGCCACGCTTGGGGCTGTATTCTTAGCGATCTGCTGAAGCTCGGTCATTTATATATGGCTCAGTAGACGACGCTCATCTTGCGGCCATCGGATTCGAATTGGAGGATGCGATCGGAGATGACCAGGGCGTAGGCTTGGGTATTAGCGGCAACGTTCTGGTCGAATCTCACCTTGATATAGACGTCGATCGTCGAGTTCTTGAGGCGCTCGCTCTGCTTGGAGACGTCAAATACGAAGAGGGGATGGAGATTCGTAAAGTCGGCGGGGGTGATGCCTGGATTGCTTACCAGGTGATCCATATTGAAGAATTTCCAGCGGAAATCGGCGGCCTCCTTATAGAGCCTAGAGATCTTCTGATTCGTGAAGGAGGCGTGATGGCCCACGGCAGGATATCTCTGGGAATTCAAAGTGACCCAGATATCATTCACGCGGCA
>MJUU01015855.1:14239-25677 GCA_002080025.1 Modiolus philippinarum | reverse complement strand
TCCCTCCCTCCTTCCCCGTATCGAATCCATATACATTGACCTTGATCCCTCATTGAGCCTCTTGAACCTATCAATTGCCCGGAATGAGACTGGGAATTCGATGCCGTCGAATCTGAGCTCGTCCGCCCACTTTTCATACTGCTTGACTCAGTTGATCTGCCTCTGATCCACCTCCTCATGATGGAGGGCTGAGAGGATCGCCCATTTGAAGCACTGCTGATCCTCATTTTTCACGTTGATTATTCCCTTCTTGGCCGCGAGCTTCTTGGGAAGTGAGATATATGAGCTTCCCTTGAGAGGCTTGTACTCATTCAGCTATATTTCCAGCTTCTCGACGCACCCAAAGGTCCATTCCGCTCCCCTCAGCCTGGAAAGTCGCCATGCTCTCAATGACCTTATCCTCCATCCGCGCTATCACTTCGTCCAAATCTGCCGACTCGGTAATTACCATCAAAGCCGATCGGAATTTTGGATTGGCGTAGATATTCTCACCGGTCGCCGGGCTGTTCTTCACCATCTCCACCTGGAGAATTATTTCCGCTTTCAACCCCTTCTTTTCCGCCAGCCCCTCCGAAATCGTGCTTCGGATTTTCCCCCAGCTTAGCCTGATGAAGGTCTCCACGTCCTGCTGCGTCTTGGGCTTGATGATCACCGTACCAAATACCCCTCCCACGGCCTCCCACTTATCCGCAACCTCGATGAGATTCGCGGCTTCCTCAATGCTCTGATTCACCTTCTCGACCAGCTGATCTTTCTTCAGCCGGGAGATATTGGTGATCCCCCTCCGCCTCGCGATCGTCTTGAGCCGAGCCCTGGTGAATACTTCCCGGCGCTTGAATTTTTTTGTCAGTCGCCGACTCAATGAGCCGCACCAAATCCATTTTATTTTTCCTGCTATATCCCTTCACCCCTTCCTCCTTAGCGATTTTCCTCAATTCCCCCATGGTCTCGGCCACCCTAAATTTCCCTCCGATCGGCTGATCGGCATCGTCTCGCCGCTGGGTATGCCTCCAGCAAAGCCCATCTTTCCCCGGTTTGCCCTTGCAAAGCTGCCCCTTCTTCCTTTTCAGTGGGGTATTGCAGAATTTCTGCATTTCGAGGGATGAGGTTGGTCTGCTATCTTCGCAGACGGAATCTTCGTAGCAATCCATGATAATCTTGGATGGCATGATTTTATTTATATTATTCAAATTTGGAAAATTTTTAAGGTTGTCTGATGATTTTTTTCTCGGTCCTTGCCTCCCTGCACTTTTCAGCATCCCCGTCTCGCTCAATCCCCATTTGCATCCCAGGGCCCCAAAATTGGGATATCATGCAGAATTCCTGCTTGAAAATGGTCTTGTTACAGAATTGTCATTTTATAACTACTTATATTCTTCAGTTTATTATATTTTCCTGAACGGCTGAAATTGTATACAAAGGAAAAAACATGCGAAAATCAAGTAAAATCAAGTAAATAGTTCAAGGCTTTTATTGTTGTTCTTCAACTTGCAGTCACCATAAGACATTCAACAATAAACAAAAAGTGATATCTCCAATATTTTGAGCTCCAGACGGCTGTTAAATATTGAAAAATGATAAATTTCGCATGGATTTTACTCTGTGTGTGTGTGTGTGTGTGAGAGAGAGAGACATCCTAAAACTGAAATCCTAAAAGGCAACGATTAACGGAAGTGAAAACACCACTTTTATCCTTCGTGTTAACAATGATGGTATATGAGCTTTAAGCATACATCGTAGAAAAATTCGTGCTTGAGCTTGACGATTTGACGATCTTCCCATTGATGATGGCGAGCAGGTAGGTTTTGGCGTCGTCCCGGCTGATTCCCTCATAGGCCATCAGGTCTGCGATTAGCTTTTCCCGGCGTCGAGCCCCGTGCACACGATCCCATTTTCATGGCAATACCAGGAGAGCAGAGTCGGATGCGCATTCTTCATATCGATATCAATCATATGATCTGCGCATAGGGTATGCCGGATGGGGCGGCTGATATTCTGGAGGCATGATTTTATTTATACTATTCAAATTTGGAAAATTTTTAAGGTGGTCTGATTTTTCAGCATCCCCGTCTTGCTCAATCCCCATTTGCATCCCAGGGCCCCAAAATTGGGATATCATGCAGAATTCCTGCTTGAAAATGGTCTTGTTACAGAATTGTCATTTTATAACTACTTATATTCGTCAGTTTATTATATTTTCCTGAACGGCTGAAATTGTATACAAAGGAAAAAACATGCGAAAATCAAGTAAAATCAAGTATTATAATAGTTCAAGGCTTTTATTGTGTGAGACATCCTAAAACTGAAATCCTAAAAGGCAACGATTAACGGAAATGAAAACACTTTTATCCTTCGTGTTAACAATGAAGGCATATGAGCTTTAAGCATACATCGTAGAAAAATTCAAGACGGTCCCTAGCACCAGTTTGAAGAGAGTTAATTGTTAGATATCGAGCAACGCTGCATTTAAATATTTTACCCGTTGAGCAATGGATGCGCGATCGTCAACATACTTAAACTTAACTTAACTGGCAAAATGTTCTTACAGTCGCTGTCATCAATTGCCCGACAAAAACACTAATAGAAGACGAACACAACATTGAAATATTCGGTGTATTGTTATTAATTACCACTGGCCCGATGCCTCTGCTGGTTGACTGTAAGTCCCCGAGGAAATTCACCGAGCCAGTAGCCAGTACTTCGATGCTGCCCAAAAACCGATTCTGTCTGTAAACTTGCAATCTATAAATTTAACAAGATTTTGTTCAAAATTAAGGAGTATCTTCCTCTTGCATAGCTCTGTCCTTACCTGGTTTTTGCTTTTCCGTTTAGATCTAATTGGTAATTTGTTCTACACCAGCCTTTACACATATTTCGGTATACGGATTTCCAAAATCATTGATTGCACTATAGAAACATAAGTCGAAAAGCACATATGCAGAATCCAAATTAACAGCAACTTCGGTATGTTGTTATTAAATAACTGGAGGGTTGATGTCTTTTTTCGGTCATTATATACTTTATGTTTTCCACGTCTCTTACATGTAGTTTTATATTTATCCTTCGAGTAACGTAAAACAATCTTCTGAGTTTAAAATTCCGAGAGAATCTTCAAAGGGTCCTCTCATATATATCGTCTGTTATTTTTAATATCATCAATGATTTCATTGTGATATTTTGATCATTGTTGTAGATTTGTCATTGATTTCAAGATCTTAATCTTTTATCACTGTATTGGAAATTCAAAATTATATTTTTATGGTTAATTACTTTTCAAGTACTTTTTTAGTACATTTGATGAAATTAAGAGCCACCATCTGAATAATGTTTTTTTTTTTTTCTTGATGTCATAATTCCCTTATGTTGTTGGCTGGAAACCTTTAATTTCATGAATGTGTTCTTCCCAAAGATATATTTTTAAAAATGTTAATATATATTTATATCTATAACAAGCAATAGACGAAAGTAGACAGTACACAATTAATTCAATTGACATTTCGACAACTATCTGTCATGTGCTATTTATTTCTTCATAACATTTGTTCCAAAGGACAAAGTATTATAGAATATTTGTTCCAATGGAACAAATATTATAGTGTTTGTTCTAAACGGAATAAATGATATATAACAATTGTTCCAAAAGGAAGAAATATTATGATAATGTTTATAATATTTGTTCGAAAGGAACTTTTGTTATACGGAACAAATATACGTAGACATATCCGTGTCTTTATCGAAACAAAAAGTAAAATAAAATCAAACAAAAACTCCGGGCATTCATTTCGTATTTCATTTGTGTTAACCAGCGTCCAGAATGTAGTTCTGAATATTTTGTTAAGATTTACTTTTGTACATAGTTTATGTTTGATTTTATTTTTATTTTTATTGTGTTTTGATAAAGACACGGATAGTTGCCGAAAAATCAACTGAATTAATTGTGTACTATTCACTTTCGTCTATTGTCTGTTATATTTTGCTCACAAAGTGTGCATCCTTCCGGATCCAGTACGTCGAGAATTTCTGTGTTGTTGCTTTGTTTATTGATGTTTATATATATATATATATATATATATATATATATTGTATGGCAATATTTTATTTCGTTAAAACAACCAAAAGTTAGGATGCAGTAGAATTCCTTATTGCAGTAGTCCATATTACTTAAATTTAGATCACTAATAGCAAAAATAATTTTATCGTCAGAAATTTTAGCTTTGCTATACAATAAGAGGGTTATATTATAAAGTTTTCGAAATATTTTCCATCGTCGAATAAATATCATTCTCACAAGCTCACGGAATATAAAATTCTTCTTTGGATAATAGTCCCTAATATTTATGAAATAACCTTAGAATATGACAGTCAAATATGATTAAAAATATATAAACTGATAAATTATACATGACTGGTCATTTTTCCAATTCTGTTGTATGCCCGAAAATCCCGCAACCTTCGTGGAATTTATGAACCAAATGTTGGAGAATCGTGTCATCATTTTTTTTTATTATCCCAGTGTAAGAATTGTCACTCTAGTGTATCCCATCAAACATGCCGTTATATTTTTGTGAAATGTTTGTTTAATTCTTTAACAAGTTACATAAACAAAGTTACATAAACAAACTCCCGACATTACTTACATGACAGACTCAGTTTTTCCTTTATTGCAGTGTGGAGTTGGTAAAACAATTCCCCGTGGTAGGGATGTATGCTCTTTATTTTTCTTAGATATGGTGTACTTGTACATGAGATAATATCTCATGTGTACACTTCGTTCAATTACTTTTATCTAAATTGATGTAAATTCTAAAACCTAAGGATTAACTTCCTCCATCGTAGTTTTGTCCTTAGCTATACTTGATATTACTGATTATTCGTATTTCGTTTGGTTTAATACATTTTAAACATTTTATTGAAATTATGGATTTCCTTTGTTTGGTTCCTAGTGCTGCTGATGAGGAATTAATTTCCAAAATGACCATACAGCTCATTGAAATTATTTCAGTTGCAGTCAACATATGTGTTCTGGTCTCATGTTCATTTACTCCATATCCTTTCGTAAACTATTTGAAATTTATGAAATCTGTAAGATGTTTCACAGAATTTTCAAGGAAATGGTTACCTGAAATGCCATAAAATATACTTACCATATGTAGTAGTACTGGGAATCGATTGGTGATGAACAGTCGATGTACCTGAATTTTAGTTAAATTATGATAGTATAAAGTTCTTGTATCTAAAAATGATTTTTACCATACACTTTGATATATTCGACGAAACATGTCACATCAGTCGTAAAATACAATTATTAACTATCTAAAGATATTTTGTTGTTGTTTTTTTTTTTTTTTGGCATAGATATAGGCTTGTTCGCGAATCCAATCAGTGACGTCACACAATCAGTTTTTTGTTTTGGTTGGCAAAATTGTATTTCAACAATAACTTGCATTGTATTGCAAGTGGACAGAATTTTATATACTTTTAACAGACTAGTCCTATTTTGGATCTGTAATATGCATAATAAACCTGGAGATTTTCATATTTTTTCTACCGATTTACTTTTTAATAATTTCCTCTGAATAATTTGAAATGTGTATTTCAAATATTTGGAAATTGTGAAAAATTTGAATGCTTTACAAATACGTGAATTAGATCAAATAAAAATGATCAAAAATCGCAATTTTTTATATCCTATTAAACTGCAAAATGTCCACAATTCAAATCAAAAGAAATTATAAAATTAGCTTAAAAAACAATTTCATACCAGGTAATTGAAAATGACATTTTTATTACCCTAATTAATAAATTCGACTTCTTGCCAACCAAAAGGGTCCACAGGTAAATTTTTCGATGTTGTGACGTCACGGCGAATAAGCCTATTATTTGCACAAGTTGTTTTTATGTTGGTACATGTACAAGTACAGTTTTCATCAAACAAGTGGCATACTTCTCATATCTAAGAGATTTAACGATGTACTAACGTCCATCAGTATGTAATTTTCAAAATACTTTAATGGAGAAAGTAATGTTTCTAAAGCCAACTAAAATATTGAATATATAAACCCAAATCTTTAAAACATCAAACTATGTAAAAAGCAACACAGGGATAGTTCTCGACATAAGTTAGTTTGAAAAAATTCTTTTCAATCTTGATATTGTAAGACATGACATTTAACAACAAATTAAAATCACAGTCTCCTTACGAAATTATTATTTATATGAGAACAATTGCAAGGTTTTTACCAGTTTTCACAATGATTACGTGTTACAGTTTGAGTTTTTTTTTCTGTTTCGGTCAAAAATGAATGCGATGTGAACAAAATTTCTGATTTTTCTAAAACCTTTTGCTTTATATTTTCTAAGGCCCTTTTCGAAAGAATATGAAAGTCGTTCCAGTTGGCAATGTCATTTTTTTTTTCTCTTTCCGACATCATAATAATACAAATTATGTGGTTACGGTTTCAAAGAACTTTCATGCCAGATTACGTCATTACCAGGACCTTTAACTTAAATCATTCTGTTGGTCATATTGTACTGAACAGTTTCCTATTTGAAGTCTTTGTATCTTAAATGGCTTTAAGATATACTGTAATTGTACTTATATTTGTGGGTACTTAGTTTTGCGAAGATTACTTTGAAGCCAAGTTTGCGTGTATTTAATTTCACGGAATTGAGTGCTTTTTCTTATAATTATAATGTTAAATTATTACATTCGCGGATACTTATTTTCGTGGAAATTTGCTGACCGCGAAATTCGTGAAAATAAGTACAATTACAGTAAGCAAAAAACCCCTAAAATCAGACCTTGAAAAATGGTTTTCAGGCCAAAGGTTTAAAAAAAATGGTTGAACTCAATAAACCAAATGTAGATCTCAATGGTATAACCATTTTCTTCAGCTCATTTAGTTATCTATTTGTTATCTTTCCAAATATTTTACTTGTAGGTTAGAATACAACATTAGTTTCCCCATAGGCGACAATAGTAACGAATCCTGCTCCGCAGAATTTGTCAAAAGAGTTTTAGGCAAGCGGCGAAGACACCATTTTATAAATTTTAAATGACCTAAAAGCTTCACCGAATTTCATTGGCTTAAATTAAAGGTTGGAATGTTAGCTAACAGAGTGTTGTGTCGTAAACATTGTACGACATTTGGAATCAAAAGCGCCACCTTGTAGAACTCCAATTCGGATCGAATCCAAGTTAATGAATCAAAATCGTTCTAAATTTAACAAAAAGTCATTGAAAACTTTGAAATAAAGATTAATTCGTAAAATTCAATGACCAAATATAGACATTTGGTAACAAAAATGGCGTCATTTGCATCGTTTTAAAAATAATCGTCAAAAAAGATGTTTCTGAGTGTTTAGTATTTTTTCAAGAAATTTTGTTGTTTTCTGGCTAAGCATGTGATCAAAACAATCATGAAAGCAGCGCTATGTGCATGTCAATATTTTTGTTGCATAAGCTATCGACTTAATTTCGAATATCGGCGCCAACACTAACGATTGTCACTTGCTATTTTTTTCAAAAATATTGCACGTAGCTAGTTTTGTTACAAAATCATTTTTAGTTGTCAAAACCATTTTTTTTTCAGGACGAAATCTTATATAATGTCTTCATATGACAATAGAGAAACCTTTTCATACTTAGATATCTAAAGGACAAGAAAGATGAATTAATTTCAAATGGTAAAATCGAACATAAATAGGTGACAATTTCTGAGTTGGAATAAGCATCTTAAAGTATAGTAAAGACAAAATTTACTAACAAATTATGTAGACACATAACATTTAACAGGAAAATAACCAATCACTTTTGAAATAGTAATACGCAATGAAATGAAACAATATTCTAAATATTATGTTATTGTGAAAGTCTAAAATTATTTAAGGTACAAATCTGACTGACATTAATGTAACACTTAGCATTTGAGCTATATACAGTGGAATTGCGAAATAAAATGTCAAAGGACGTAAAAATCTATAAGGAAAACTTAAGCAATTGAGACGACATTTGAAAAGTAAAAGCTAAGGAATAGAGATGATACAGATGTGATTATTTTAGCGATCCATTTTTATCCTCAGCTAAAAAGCACAACAAAAATGTGGATTCAGACTGGGTCATCTGGAAATATGAAAGGAAATCGTCTATTTCACTCCATAGTGAATGCCATTGAGCCTCTATTCTTACTTGCACTTACTCCACTTGTGCATTTTTAAGTAGGAAAGACGTCCCTATTTAAGCTTGTCAAAGGTCAGTCAAGTCGTTTTAAAGATATTGTTTCTCTAGCAGAAGATGACGTTCACATTGTCATTGATGCTTCAAGTCAGATAATTTCTTCATTGTATGACACAGGGGAAGATTCAAGAAGTCGCACAAAAGTCTAAACATGTAAAAACTTCAAGTTGCCACAAGTAAAGACAAAAGTTTCATAAAACTGCCCTTATGCAAAGAATCTTTTAGTGGGCATATCTTACGAATAACTAAATACCGAAGTTACTGTGAATTTAATTTCTGCATATGCGCATTTATGTCTCTTCAGTGCAGATAAAATCTGAACGTTTTGAAGAGTATGTGGCAAAGCAGGGTTTGGGCGTTGTCATTATTAGTTAAGCTAAACAACGGTGAAACAAGTGACTTTGTTTGGAATTTTGAAGACAACAAATTAGAGCATGTGCTATTCAAATGACAAATTGCGTCCGACTTTCTCGAAGACATGATTTGCTCATGTAAGGGAAATCGACAATTTATATGCGTGTGCAAGAGCTGGGCCCGTATTGTACAGACTATGTGGGGGTAGTGAATCTTGTAACAATAAAAAAACGTATTGCTTTGGTTCTGAAACCAATGATTTACCATTTTTGGGATGCACATATGCAAGTGTCTCATTGGAGTAATAATCTTTTGAATGGAAGCCAGGCACGTGTCTGGTCTTCACCTATACGTCTCAGTATATCTAAAGTTCTTGGCGTTTCATGTCTGCATGTGTTCTACATTTTATACGTTTTTTTTTTAGAATTTACAATTGAATAGTTTACCTTTTATTTGTTGTCTGTTTATAATTGAACTTTTGCAATGTTTTTGCCGCAATAACAAACTTTGTGGCCAATAGTTTTTCGGTCTATTCGTTCGTTTGTCCGCCCGTCGCATTTCAGTTTAACATCTACTTTTTGTGTTGCTTATAAGAAACTACAAGTTTGATCTTTATGAAATTTTGTTAAATTTATTTGTCCTAACAAGTATGACATTATGTAGTTTTTGCATTTTTTCGACAAGATGCAAGATAGAATAATCTTTTCATTTTTATATTCCTTTTCAAATTCGTTGCTTAGATGTTTAACCTTGTGGACACTATTTCGATTTCTTATATTTTACCTTTTATATATCGTTTCTGTTCCTTATATTTTAATTTTAAAATGTCGTCTCTATTCTTTATTATTACCCTTCAGATGCGGTCTCTATTCCCAATATGTCGCCTCTTTTTCTTAAATTTTACCCTTGAATTGTCGTTTCTATTCCTCTGATTTTACTTTTTAAATTTCGTCCCTATTCCTTAGATTTCACCTTTTAGATACCATCTCAATTTCTTATATTTTATCTTTTAAATGTCGTCCATATATCTAACATTTAAGATGTCGTCTCTAATCCATATATATATTACTGTACCTTTTACATTTTTATTCGCGATTTCCCTTTTTAGCTCACATGCCCTGTGTAACATTAATGTCAATCAGATTTTAGACTTTATAACTTTCACAATATCATTATGTTTAACTTTTTATTGTTTCATGTTATTGTGAATTTCAAAATTATTTGTTGTTATACCTGTTATTGCTGCGGTCAAGCAAGTGGCAAAACTTTTAATGAAATGAAGTCAAGATTAACAACCCAAGCTTACACAATGTGTTAGATTCATCGATGTCAAATGTCTACATTGTAGACATATCAGACGTGAAAGCCTGACAAATGTATACAATGTTGTCTTTGCAAGACATCGAGTCAATAAAGTAGATAGCTTGGGGTATAAATCTTAATTTTGTTAAACTGAAAGTTTTGCCACTTCCTTGACTGCAGCAATAAGTTTTGATTCGTTTTCATATTTTGTTAGTAAATCGTGTCTTGTATATCCATGAAAATGCTTTTTCCAACTCAGAAATTTTTATCTATTTGTATTCGATTTTACCATTTGAAATTAAAGTATCTCCCTTGCACTTTCGATATTTAAGTATGAAAAGTTTTCTCTATTGTAATATGGTGGCATTATAACATTTCTTATTCTAAAAAGGGTGTTTTGCAACTTAAAACGTATTCACAACAAACATAGCTATATGGCAATTATTTTGAAAAAATAGCAAATGACAGTCTCCGATGTTTGAGCTGAGATTGGAATTTATTTTGATAGCTTAGGCGAAATAAAACATTTAAGTAATCATAATAGTGCTTTTATGATTGTTTTGATTACATGCTTAGCCTAAAAACAACAAAATTTCTTGAAAAAATACTTCACACTTAAAAAATGTCTTTCCTGGCGATTATTCTTAAAACGATGCACATGACACCAGTTTTGTCACTAAATGTCTTTATTTGTTTATTAAATTTTACGAATTAATCTTCATTTCAAAGCATTACAAAGTATTTAGTGACTTTTTATTAAATGTTGAACAATTTCGATTCATTTACTATGACTTGGTCCAAATTGAAGTTCTACAAGGTGACGCTTTTGACCCCAAATTTCATACAGTTTGCACCAGTTTTCAATGTTTACGACATAACCCTTTGTTAGCTAGCATATCAACCTTTCATATGGGCCAAAAAAATCCATGAGGCTTTTTGGGCCATTTAAACTTTTAAATTAAGCGACTTTTCTGATAGTAACCGCTCTACTATTTTGGCTCCAAATCGTTTTTATTATGAAAGTACGTCATCCGAGAAAACTTTATGCTAGAAAAAAAAAAACAGGAGCATGCCGCAGCTCTTCTTACAGTTAATTTCGGTTTTATTGACAACCGTCAATCTCGCAAAAACAAAATCCAAATAAAAATTCCCTCATAAGGCAGGACATGAATAAAAATATTATGTTAGTTCCAAAACATCACCAAGTCAATGTAGTTTCAGACAAAAAATAAAATTCAAGTATATTTACAACCAATCTCAGGCAGCCTTGATTTAAAATCTGTATTGCATGTTATCTATTGGTGTATTATAACCTCTACGGTATCGAAAAAAATTTCAGAAAGTGACAATTCACATGTTTTTAGTCACATACACAATGAAGGACTTTATGCTTATAAAATCAAAGCGTTGTCATTTCTCCTTCTTCGTACAGCTCAATTTTGCAGAGGACATCCCCAGACTGAAAAGCTGAAAAAATATTTCATTTTTAGAGACATTACGGTACTTTTATTTTATACGTGGATGGAAATTCAATTCCGTGAAGCCA
>MJUU01015855.1:2407-14072 GCA_002080025.1 Modiolus philippinarum | reverse complement strand
TGTCCAAATTTGCACAATTGGAAAATGGTCATTATTGGACTAATTTTTGCAGTGTTTAATAATTGCGTGCTTCCCTTTCAAATGGAAATTAGACTTTAGTGTTTTGGACACGTCTATGGGCGATAGAAATAGCATACCCTTCTTGTCAATATATCGATGCTTGACACCATGAAATAGACTATAGCTATGACTTCATTCAATTTTTAAGTGATATAACACCTGGATTTCTTTTTCAGTGAATAACTTATTGTTTTCAAAGCAATAAAATATTGTTTATCCTAAAAATCAGAAAAATGACATTGTTGCTATAGGTTACAATATACCATTAGTTTTTCCTTAGGCGACAATAGTAACGTATCCTGCTCCGCGAAATTTGTCAAAAGAGTATGGGCTCCAAATCGTTTTTATTATGAAAGTACGTCATCCCACAATGCTAGAAAAAAAAACAGGGGCATGCCGCAGCTCTTCTTACAGTAAATTTCGGTTTTAAGTGACTACCGTCAATCTCGCAAAAAAAAATCCAACAAAATTGCGACTGAAATAAAAATTCCCTTATCGGGCAAGACAGGAATAAAAATATTATGTTAGTTCCAAAACATTACCAAGTCAATGTAGTTTCAGACAAAACAAATCAAGTTAAGTACATAAAATCGTGTATCATAACCTAAAAGACCTAAATTTAGGTATTATCTTCACCTTTGACTTTGGACTCAAATTGAAGGATAATGCCGTTTCAATTTGATATGTAACTTGACTATACTATCTAAAACGATTAATAGATTTATCTTCACACTGATAGTTTTAATTATTGATGTTCACTATATTATATGAAATCGTTAAAAAAAAACCTGTTTCATCGAAACGCGTCAAACACGGTCAGTCGTAGAGTTTTGATCTAAATGTACCAAACGAAGATCTCAATAAGAAAAAAATCTTTCCAATACAATGTTTTTCATAAATTTTGTTATCGTTTCCTAGACATTATGATAAAAAACTGAATGGCGGTCAGTTTCAAAATGGCAGACGAAAACGTTTTAACTCCAAATTTTAAATAGTGACAATAGAAACTACCTGGACGCGAAATTTAGTGGAAATCCGATATCTTTGAGAAATTTGCATATTTTGGTGTCAAAAACGCATAACAAGATAAACTGTGTTCGTGATTACTTTGTTACTAAAAATAATCAATATGCTTGACTCGATTCTGAGGTCCCGAAGCAATGTCGATTTATCATTCCAAGTATCAAAATGATACGTCCTGTAGTTTTAAGGTAGCCTTATGACAATTTTTTTTACTGTTAAATACTGTAGGTCTAAGCCCTTTTGTTTAAAAAAATATTTAAAAAATGATATCTCACCGATCATCTTTTCCTGTTATCAGGCTTCAAAAATCAGGTCAAAAATCAGTATTTTTCAGCAAAATTTAGAAAGAATATATGGGGAACTGTTAGAACATTTTTATTGTTTAGCTTTCATATGAAATAAATATCATATAGATTTTTTTTTATATTTTAGAGATATACACTTCAGCAATATATTGAGCTGTAGAAATCTATGTCACCGTTTCATTAAAAGAGATATTTTATACAGTTTACGAAATGAATTTTTTTTACGGGGAAAAGGAGCTCATTCGCGGGAAAGTGTATGCCAATCTATCATGACGTCAACATGAATAGGCCAATAAAGGAATATTCCGACTTGAAAAAAATAAAGTCGGACTTTGTGCTTGGTTTTATTTACAAAGCGAACGAAGAGCCGAGAGTTAGAATATTTTACAATAGAAAATCATGAGCATTAAGGTAGTTCACTCCCCATGTCACGAATTTTAAACATTCATATATCTGATCTATGTTTGCAAGCTACTAGTTCAAAGGTGCACTCATTTTGTTCAACATGATATAAATTTCATGTGAATAATGTCTTATATTACATATACTATTTTACGAATAGGATGATAATTTAATTAGCGCGATATATTAACAGTTGAAGGACACGGAGTAAATGCACATGGTACATAATAAAAGTAAGCTATAAAACAACGCTTTTATTGTTGTTCTTTTTTGTAACTTTCTTTTGTTTTTTGAAAACATCAGCATAAGTATAGACAAAGAAGTATACATATATATTACATAACAAGTAGAATGTATAATTAAGTAATTTCTTCCCAAGTTCAGCAGACACAGCTCTCCATTTCTCAATTGTTTGCTCCCTTTGTGCATATGAGATCATACACCTGGACTTTTTTTTCAATTTAAATTCATTCTTTAATTATTTCAAACACTCCCTTTAATTTTGTTTTTTTCATTCTTTTGTTTACAGGTGAATATGAAAAATTTAACAATTAATAGAATGCTTTCTACAGCCCTGTCAAAATGTTCTGAGTCATATCCAAGAATTATCTTTCTTGGATTGTAAAGAAATCTAACACATTTTGAAGTGAAAAAATCACTTAATGAAAGCCAAATTTTTTTAACATTGTTGCCGGTCCACAATAGGTGTAGAATAGTTTCCTTTCATTCTGCACAAAAATTACAAAGTTAAGTTTCTTTTAATTTACACTTGTACAGAAAAGAGTTTGTTGCAAAGATTATTTGTATAAGCTTCAACTGCAACTCTATCATTTGTTATTTTTTGTAACGATATATGGAAGGTTAAAAATATATCCCCAGTCATCAACAGACATGCTTAGGTCTATTTACTTTTTGCTTTTTCCCATTTACTTTTTTGCTTTCAAAGGTTCCTCTGCAAACAAAATACAACTTTTAGGATCACGTGTGATTTTATTTAACATTTCATTTTCTATCGTTGTCGGTTTGATTTTATTTTTAATCCTTTCCTTCCATTCTTTAGGAATTGAATTAATGATCCCACAGAATTCAAGGAAAAAATAGAACAAATTTTTGTTTGAACTGATCAAAACTTAAAAATTGACAATTATCATCTTCCAAATCATTAGTAAAAACATCTTTCTCACACCTTCTCTGAATGAAAACACATTTTTTTTTTAATTTTATTATTGTTAAACCAGAGTGGTTGACTCAAAACAGGTTGTTCTTGAGTGTGTAACTCATTAAGTTTTGACCAATTTAACAAAGTATGTATCTTTCCAAAAAAGGATTCAAACTACAGGCAACTGGAATACCAGTTTTAATCAATGAGAAACCCTTCTCACCTCCAAATCTAATTTATTCAAGATCAAAATTTTCTATGGAGAAAAATTTAATGGATCGAGTAACCTTTGACATTTTCAAAGAGTAACAAAATGATTTGACATGAGGAATTTTAAGCCACCCCTTCCTCATATTCATTTATCAGAACATTTGTTTACCGTTTCAAAAAAGTTGAAAAAAAAAATCTTTGTATATCATCAAAAATGTAATCCGGTGGATTTGGTAGTACTGTGAGAAGTTGGATCAAAATTGGCAATGCCATAATTTTAATTACTGTTACTTTATTGTTGTTTTTCTTCATCTTTAAGTCACATTGAGGCCTTCAATAATGAACTGTGCTTATATATCATTGTTTTCTAAGACGGCCCCTAGCAAGAGCTAAATGACGAGCAACGCTGCAACTATGCTTTTTTCAATACCAAAGGATGCAGAATCGTCAAAAAACTTAAAATGAACTAGCAAAGTGTTCTTACAACAGCTGACATCCGTTGCCCAAAAAACAGACTCACAGAAGACAATCACAACATATAGACAACCACAGGTCACTAATGAAGTCAATTGCAAGTGTACTAGGAATTATAAAGTAGTAAAATGTGTGCAATATGATTAGAATGGTCAGACTAATATTTTGAAATTACAAAAAATGCCTAATTTGAATGTATGATAGTGCTTCCATTTGATATATCCTCTCTAAAACAATCACACCGTATTTGAAATATATACAGGGCATGCATCTCTTGCACAGAGAGTCTTTTTACGGACTCCACACTGCAGGGGGACAATCTGCATTCTTAAATTGAAAATGGGAGGAAGGAGTTAATTTACATGAGACAAAGTCATGTGTATATTCAACAAATAACTTAATGTCAAAATCACTGTAAATTAAGTTTCTGCATATTGCAATTCTACTACTTAAGTCTCTTAAGTGCAAATGTTAGAGATGTTAGAAAAACTGATAGTTATAGTTTTCATAACAAAAGAAATGTATATCGATGGATATCAACTAGAGTTATGTAATTTCAAAATATAATAAACAAGCCTTTGGCGAGTTCATTATTTTGGAAATTTCATAACGAGAGCTGATATCCAACGAAATACAATTCTTTCGAGTTGTCAAAACTATCTTTCTCTTATGATATTTTCATTTTTTTAATTAAGAACTGCTTTTCTTTGTTTGCTTTCAAAAAAACAACAACTTTGCTAGCTAACGTTAATCACAGCCACAGTCGTCCAATTGAAACGTCAAAAAAGTGATAGAACATCAAGCGTGATGGGTTATTTTTGTGCTCGACCAATGAAATTCCTGTAGAAGCAATACAACAAGTTCATATCATACTCCAGTTTTAAGGTCTTGTTGTGTATCAAAAGTAACAATTCGTGCAAGGAATAGATAATGAGCGTGCATCATAAGAGAAAGAACAAATAAGCAATGTGATCTAAAAGGAAAGTCAAAAAAGCTAAGGACACAGCTTTGCAGGAGGGAGTTTCTCCTTAGTTTTCAACAAAATTTTACAAAAAATTAATATTTTCAAATAAATGGCTTTCGAGGAAGCATCGACGTACTGACTACTGGGCTGATGAATACCCTAAGGACTAACAATCAACCAGCAGAGATATCGACCAAGCGGAAAAAAACTAATACCAAAGTCACTGTAAATTTTGTTCCTGCATATGGCAACTTAAAAATAGTGTATAAATTATACGAACGAAAACAATTTTAGGTCAGTTTATGGTCCTGTTCAAGTAATTTAAATAACAACTCGTCGTGAAAGTACCTATCGTTGCATCAAGTTGATTGTCGTCAAATTGTGAAAAATCTCTAGTTTAAGGTTCGGTTGTGTTTGTTACATATAGCTTTAGTCTTTTTACCACAGGATTAGCAAGGTCCGATAAGGCCGAAGACATGCTCTTGAGTAGTTGTTAAAAACAGTTTCTTTTTTTTTATTTGCTTTAACTTGAACAACAGCACTCATCCTTTATATCAATATACTTTCACATATCAATAAAAACGTCACTACTGTCACTAGGCATAAATATTGATATAAAACCCACTGTAAGTAAGCTTTCCGTTGTGCAATACATATACACAATAAACATTCAGATGTCTTTGTCTAGGTGATGCGAGTTTGAGCCGAAATGGTTTAAAATTAAGAAACAAAATTGTTCTTTTTAAATATTTTTCTTTGGATCAGCATACATTGCTACTAAAGTATAGCTTTTTTTAAATTGTCATTTATGTGACATTGACAAGGGATGTAGTCTTCGTAGCTTATTTGTTTAGGTTATTCTTTCGTTTGCGATACTTAAAGATAAAGCAATTTTACCCAATTTTTTCAAGTAATTTTTTTTCTTATTACAGTTGGATGAAAACTACTTTTCAACACATTTAAAAAGTTTATATTAACGACAGACTAAAGAAAACGGAATAAAAAAAAAGGTGGTTTGATTACCAATAACAAGTTTAATCAGTTTCCCAAATGACAACAGATGTGCATTGTTCGTATAATGACTTACATATTAAAGCTGTGCACGGGGGGCGTGTGGTGCAATGTTTATTGCGCTTGATTACAATAATCAAAACTTACAATCCAACAGATTCAAGCGAGAATCGGCCTTTATTATACATCCATAAATATGATGGCAGCTGAAATTAAAATTAAAATGATGGTACAGTATGTTTTCATTTAACGTCGGAAATTGCAGGCAGTCTTTTTAGCAAATTAAATATAAACATACGCTCTATACGATCCACGTTTGTATTAACGTTTGTTTAGCTTCTGGCACGGTTGCAAGAATTGTGGAGGAAGAAAACCTGAAGTTGCTAGGCTGCAAAATCGATGAAACTACATGCCAGATGCCAAGTGCCTATGAAACCTTGACACCTGCGAGATTCGACCCACAGAAATTATGCTCCTATATAAGATACTTTATTATAAGAAAAAAATAATGGCAATGTTAACTAAAAGCTAGACTATAAAAAATTGTTTAAACTTGAAAGCATGTATGAAATTACCTCTCATTACTGTTACACAAACATTTCTTCTGGCATCGGTAACCATAAGTCCCATCTGTACATGGAAAACACGGTACACCATTTGTAGATGTGAATCCAATCGCACATTCTAAAACGATATTTTTAAAACAAAAAAAAAACGGCAAATACAGTGTTCTTTGTAGAACCGATGCTAAAATAACTTACACAATATTCTTTATATCATTGTTTGACAAAATCTCTCAAAGTGTATCGTTATGAAAACAAATTGATTAAAACATATCAAAAATTACACACTGAAAATCATCGGAGAAAGATTCGTACCGCAAAGAAAAAGTTGTTAATTAAGCTATATATTGTCTTCTTAAAGTATTGTTATCTTATTTTCCCGACTGAAAATATGTAATGATATAGATGAAATGAAGCGAAACAAACTTTCTAAAAGATAGTAAAACAAAATAATAGCTCTAGTTTTAACTTTAAACAACTTCATCCGTCTCTTACACAAATCTCAGTTTAAAACATCTAATGTTTTTCATCGGTCACTTGTTGAAAATCTGTCTTCGGAAATAATTGTGGAAAAGGTTGCAGATACATTGAAACTGATTTCATAATGACGATAATTACTTTATAGCAGAAAACGGAAACTCGCAAAATGCAAGAACAACTTCATCCGTCTCTTACAAAAATCTCAATTTAAAACATCTAATGTTTTTCATTGGTCACTTGTTGAAAATCTGTCTTCGGAAATAATTGTGGAAAAGGTTACAGATACATTGAAATTGATTTCATAATGACGATAATAACTTTATAGTAGAAAACGGAAACTCGCAAAATGCAAGAACATTATTTAGACCGTATGCTTACCATATTTCTTTTTTTAAATAGTTTATATACGTTATATACATCATATAATATTTTGCTATCTAAAATTCTAACAGGGCACCTTGTAAACGCTATATAAATAAGGTCACACTAAAACTAATAAAAAATAAAGAACATCAGGCACATACGCGAAAAATCCTTTTTTATTAGATTTTGACGGATCATTTCGCAATCGTAATAAATTCCGTGGTGTCTGCCTATTTATCTTTCTGTGCCGTACTCGTGTTATGTCATTGTTTCTTTGTTATCATTGATCCTGGATTAATCGTTTTAACAACGACAATTTGAAGGTCAAAATTGATATTACGAAAGAATAAACACATTTGTGCAGGAATAATAACCATAAATGAACAGCATTATTGTGTAAAGTAAGTGAGAACCGAACCGTCAATCAAAAGAACGAACAATCCATGGACAATGGCAACATCGGACAATGCTAGACAATGCTAGGCAATCCCTAGATGTCCATAATGTATTAGAAATAAACCATGTATACCTAGTAAGTTATGCAGTCAATATGAGCGATATATTGGAACACAGGTTTGGAAGCAGTCTGCTTTGATAGTGCAATTCCTTAAATGTCCATAATGTATTAGAAATAAACCATGTATAACTAGTACTGTAATATCATTTTAGTACAGGAATTGTGTTTGTATAGTTTCCCTCGCCAACTCTTTGGTGAAATATATGCAAACAAGTTGCTCTAAAGATTCTGTATTTATAGCCTGGGTCATGGCTGACAATTATACAGTTCACCTAAACTAAATAATAAAGGGTCTCATTTTTAAGTATGTTTATAGGCCATGGTGTTATTTGCTTCATAGGAAAAAGAAGGGGAAAGGGGGAATGTGTCAAAGAGACAACGACCCAAAGGGGAGTAATAACAACTCAAAGCCACCATAAGACTTTCAATGAACGGACAGGAAACCCCACATCCAACGGCAGGTCGGAGTTGATCTATATTTCCTGATGACAGCCATTTCAGATATGTCGAAGACTTACATGTCATCTTTTTAGAAGGGGCCAAATAAGGACTATTTTGAACAAGTTTGGATCCAACTGGTTAGAAGTTTCAGAGGAGAAGATCCTTAAGTGTGTTTTCCCATAAGGACCAATATTAAACTAAGTTCTCAAATGTTGGCCATCTAAGATGAGATGCAAACTTGACTGAATAAATTTTTAAAGGGGACTACCAAATAAAAAGAGTAAACAAGTTTGGATCCAATTAGCCTTGTTGTGTAAGACACAAAAATTTTTAAATACTTTCCTACAGGGTCTAATATTTCATTGTGTATCCCACCAGCAGCCATTTTGAAGTGATGCAGACTTGCCTGACACTTTTTTCAAGAGGCCAACTAGAAATGTTACTACAAAGTTTATTTCAAATCGACCAAATAATATCATAGGTAAAGATCCATGAATGTGTTTTCAATGGTAAACTAAGTTCTCCGTCTACGGCCATCTAAGTTGAAGTGTGCACTTGCAAAAAATGTTTTTTAAGGGGACCACCCAAGGATGTTTTCGGATGAGAAGATCTTTAAACGCTTTCCAAAAAGGGTCAAATAATATGATTTTTTCTCCCCTGGGGGCGAACTTGGATGTAATGTGGACTTTGCAAATTTTTAAAGTGGACCACCTAAGGAAAAGTGTGGCAAAATTGGATCAAATTACCTTTGCTGTGTAAGAGGAAAAAATCATAGAAAGCTCTGCTTTTGGGTCCAATGTTATACTATGTTCCCTCCTGGCAGCACTCTTTAATTTGATGTTTTCTTACCGAGCATATTTTTCAAAGGGGGCAACTAAGGAGCATTGTCACCAAGTTTAGTTCCAACTGGCCAAGTAGGAGAGTGTGATTTCCCACAGGTAACATTGTTAAACTAAGTTCCCACTGGTGGCCATCTTGGATGAAGTTGGGACTTGCAAGATGCATTATTTAAAGAGAACCGTCCAAGGAATATTTTGATTAAGTTATGACACATTTGGTTTTCCTATTTTAGAGGAAATATATCTGAAATGGGTCAGCATATTTTTTTTCAAAATGGCAGGGTCTTGTCATTTTTACCCCCTCAGATTTTCTATGGTGAATGAAAGGATATGGAGTAAATGCACATGAGACAAAGTCTCTACAAATACATGGTAAAAATCAAGCAAAGGAACAACGCTTTTATTGTTCTTCTTCATCTTGAAGTCACCATGTGGCCTTCAACAATGAGCTTTGCTGATACCTCATAGTAAGTTCAAGACAGCCCCTAGCACCGGTTTGAGCGGAATTCTTTGCTACGCAGCGTAGTTAAGGCTAATTTCATACGTTTTTATTAAGGGGAAGTAACTCTGCACAATATGAATATTCATTAGGTGATTGCAGACGTCATCACAGCGTTAAGAATACTTTAAAGTGAAATGTACACCATCTAATATGATTCGCCAATGCCTAATAATGTTAAAGGTGAAATGGTTTTGAAAAAAGTACGGAAATATTTGTGTAATAGTTGTTTCTTTCCTTGCGCATACGTAATTAGAAGGCGGGGCTTCATTTCCTTATATGGAAATCGGTGTTGATCAGGAGCTTGAAATTCAATCGAACAAGGAAGTTGAACTGTGGAGTGTTGATCGATTTAAGGTAAGAAAACTCGAAATATACAGCTCTCACAAGTTTTTTATGAAGATCGAACAGAAGATATTTTACGAACATGGTCAAAAGTGATTGTTACTACTATGTGAAGCAATGACAAAGCTGAAAAAACGGAGCTGTAGAACATTGAAAAAAGGGGGAGGGATCACACGTGTTTTGACTAGAATTACAGGCTTATGTATTAAATATGACAGATCATGATTTCGTAAGTACGAGTCACTCAATCAAATGACCAGTTCTTGTGTTATTTTGGGTCAACAGACGAGTGAACAGCTATGCCATGGGCATGGATGGGCATGGCCTGGGTTAGTGGCACAGGCACTTGTTTCATAAAAAAAATCCACCCCCTCCCTCTCTTCTTCCACGTGGAAGAAGAGAGGGAGGGGGTGGATTTTTTTTTATGAAACAAGTGCCTGTGGTTAGTAGGTAGAATATTCCTGGATTAATATTCCATGACAGTCGATAATCAGTCATTCTAATGAAACTATGCCAACTGGAGGAAGAGAAAACATAAAAAATTGAGTTTTCAGAAATTGCTCAATTTCGTTATTTTCAGAAAATATACATATTGGGGAAACATTTTCCAAAATATTGTTCACAAACATCAGTTCATATTGATTTTATGACATAATGTTCGTTGGTTGTTTTGATGTCGTTACGGAAGTTAGTATGGATAATATTTGTTTTTAAAAATATAGCACATGTATGAGTTCCAATAATATTTTTTGTTATGCGTATCCATATGACACTTACCTTCACAAATATGAAGAATAAGACTTATCTAGAGCAATAATAATGAAAAAAGGTAAAAGTCCATGTCAACTTCCCACCAAAGGAAAAGACCAACATTTCAACTTCATGCTTCTATGATACAAATGTGAATTAGGGAGACATTATAAACATTTTTAAACAGTTCATTATGTATAATGTTGTCGAAATTAAAACTTTTAGATATTGGCTTGAAATTTTCTCACAAAAGAGTTAAAGTGGTGATCAGGTATGGACGTTACGGAAGTTATGTCATGTAATGGAAGTTCGATTTTCATCTCTAAAATAGCTATGAAAACATTAAAATGTGTTGAATTTGATAATTGTTCAGATTTTGCATATATACTACTTAATATAACATATCTTACTGCACCATATTCTTAAAAAGAAGACATAAATGAATTCTCTAACTTCCGTAACGGACTGAAAAAATAGTTTACGCTGAAAGAAATTGAGTAATTTTACTTAATCTTATTCTTTACAAAGTAGGTAATCAGCTATTGCAAAGTTCGACTCGTCATAGCTCATTGTCGCAGTAACAATATTGCCCGGATGCTAAACTACTACCCTAGATTCATGAATATGCAATGTAGATGTTCCAACCTTTTGCAGTAACATAGATATGATCTCAGACGTTAACTTTAATGCAAGTCAATCAAGCAAAATATGTGGGATAAAGTTATATCTTTTTTTATTTGGATATGGACATACAATCCCAGACATACGCAAATGCAATGTTACATGATTTTACCGATTCAGAAATCAGAATTTGTTTATTTACTGAAATACAAGTTGATCACGAGTGAAATGTAGGCCAAACAGTCCTAATTTTGCCATGACACTAACATTCCATTCCATCTGCATGCATGCATATACAAGGTTACACAATCTTATCATACATAGTTACTAACATCTGAACTCTATCATAATAAAATCTTAATTCCAAGTTGACCAAGAGGGAAATATTGGCCAGTTAGACCTTATTTTCTTGGATATTATTAGCAAAGATACGCCTGTATGCAGAGTTCGATGGCACTATCACGTATATATAGTAACTAGTAACTAAGATATACATCAAATGGAGATGCAGATGCCCTGATATCCCTCTCATGATCATCTTCATCAATGCAAATTAAATATAAATATACTGATTCAAAGCCGACTAACCACAAACAGCATTAGGCCACAGAATAATAATAATAATGCATTTCTTTTTTT
>MJUU01015852.1:4841-22812 GCA_002080025.1 Modiolus philippinarum | reverse complement strand
CTGTGAATTTAAATTCTGCATATGCGCATTTCGACAACTTATGTCTCTTCAGTGCAGATAAAATCTAAACGTTTGGAAGACCATAAACTCAAAGATGATTAATACCCTTGGGGACTAACAGTCCACCAGCAGTGGCATCGACCCAGTGGCTACAAATAACTAAATACCGAAGTTGCTGTGAATTTAAATTCTGTAATGCGCATTTCGACAACTTATGTCTCTTCAGTGCAGATAAAATCTAAACGTTTGGAAGACCATAAACTCAAAGAGTAAAAACTGATAGACTGTTTAAATACACGATTACTCAAGTTCCATGCGCCGCCGTGCGCGGTCCCGGCTTATGAATAGGCCCGCAGCATCCTCTGAGCTTGGAGTATGAGTCTTCCTAATAGAGGACCCCAAAGGAACCCCGGGATATAGAAATAGGACCTAGTATCTCCGGCTTGCGGGGTGTGACCCCTCCTAAACGGAGGCTGACCCCGAGGGTCCCGGGATATAGAAATAGGACCCATTCCGTGGTTGTGCGGGATTAATAAATACACAACCCATCTTTCGGATGGGATGTAAACTCCGGTCCACGTGTTGGAAGAAATGCCACGCTTCCTGCACGTTAAAGAACCCTTGTAGCAAGCTCTTTTTGGGGTGGTCCGTAGATGATCGGCTACAAGGCTAAATTCCCCGCCCTTGACGATTTCACCCTACTTTTCCAGTGGCAGTCAGAATTTCCCGTCCCATGGCCCTTTCCATACCCTAAAGTGATTATTTATTAACAAACTTGTTCTCGTCTTGATATAGCTGAAATATTGCTGGGTAGACGTTAAACAATATTCAATCAATCAAGTTCAATGCGAACAAATGAAGCAGTCTTGACTCCATATTTATAAGGGGATATAGAAAAAATAGAAAATGTACAAAAGCGAGCTATCGAACCAATCCCGTCATTTAAAAATACAAATTACAGACAAAGGCTAGGGATTCTGAAATTAAAAAACAAGTGTGGATCGTATTGCAAGTCAATACAGGAGTCCCCTACCGGTGGAATAATTCAGTGATACCAGCAAAAATAGTTAAAGAAAAGTTTTCCTAGCCCAAGGCCCATAACTTCGTCAAAAATCAATGGACCCAACCCATACTCAAACTTGATCTGTAACCCATAGTAGTTGATTAACAATGCAAATATCAGCTTAATATCTGAAACGGTTAAGAGAAAAAGTCTGGAAAACCTATATTTTTCCAAAATTTTCTAAGTCAAAGGCCCATAACTCAGTCCAAAATCAATTGACCGGAACCAAACTCGAACTTGATCTGTAACCCATAGTGGTAGACTCACGTAGCAAATATTAACTTCATATCTGAAATGGTTTAGAAAAGTCCGGAAAACCTATATTTTGACAAAATATTCTCTAAGTCAAAGGCCCATAACTCCGTCCAAAATCAATTGACCGGAACCAAACTCAAACTTGATCTGTAACCCATAGTGGTAGACTCACGTAGCAAATATTAGCTTCATATCTGAAACGGTTTAGAAAAAAAGTCTGGAAAACCTATATTTTACCAAAATTTTCTAAGTCAAAGGCCCATAACTGCGTCCAAAATCAATTGACTGGAACCAAACTTGAACTTCATCTGTAACTCATTATAGAAGAATCACATACCAAATATTAGCTCAAAATATGGAACGGTTTAGAAAAAAAATCCGGAAAACTGATATTTTACCGAAATACTCAAAAGTCCTAGTCGGCCATAACTCCGTCCAAACTCAGTAGACCGACACCAAACACGAACTTCATCTGTAATTTATAATTGTTGACACACATACCATGTATTAACTCAATATATGGAACGGTTTAGAAAAAAAACTCCAGAAAACTGATATTTTACCGAAATAGTCAAAGTCCAAGTCCCATAACTCCTTCCAAACTCAGTGGACCGGAACCAAACACGATCTTCATCTGTAACTCATGATGGTAGACTCACATACCAAATATTAGGTCAATATGTGGAACGGTTTAGAAAAAAAGTCCGGAAAACTGATATTTTACCGAAATAGTCAAAGTCCAAGTCCAATAACTCCGTCCAAACTCAGTGGACCGGAACCAAACATGAACTTCATCGTAACTCATGATGGTAGACTCACATACCAAATATTAGGTCAATATGTGGAACGGTTTAGAAAAAAAAGTCCGGAAAACTGATATTTTACCGAAATAGTCAAAGTCCAAGTCCCATAACTCCGTCCAAACTCAGTGGACCGGAACCAAACACGAACTTCATCTGTAACTCATGATGGTAGACTCGCATACCAAATATTAGGTCAGTATGTGGAACGGTTTAGAAAAAAGTCCGGAAAACTGATATTTTACCGAAATAGTCAAAGTCCCATAACTCCGTCCAAAGTCAGTGGACCGGAACCAAACACGAACTTCATCTGTAACTCATGATGGTACACTCACATACCAAATATTAGGTCAATATGAGGAACGGAAAAAAATAAAGTCCGGAAAACTGATATTTTACCGAAATAGTCAAGTCAAAGTCCCATAACTCCGTCCAAACTCAGTGGACCGGAACCAAACACGAACTTCATCTGTAACTCATGATGGTAGACTCACATACCAAATATTAGCTCAATATGTGGAACGGTTTAGAAAAAAGTCCGGAAAACTTGAGTGTGACGGACTGACGGACTGACGACGTGCAAACCTAAAGTCCCCTTCGGCGATGCCGGTAGGGGACTAAAAATAACATAAAAAATATAGTAGGGCTAGAGCGGAAGTACATGATTGGGGTTTTCAAAATCTTAAATTAGATACATGAAAATCAGGCAACATGTGAAATGTTCGAATTGAATACACAGTCAAGCACAAGATTGATTGATTGATTGAATATTGTTTAACGTCTACTCAGCAATATTTCAGCTATATCAAGACGAGAACAAGTTTGTTGATAAATAATCACTTTGGGGTATGGAAAGGGCCATGGGACGGGAAATTCTGACTGCCACTGGAAAAGTAGGGTGAAATCGTCAAGGGCGGGGAATTTAGCCTTGTAGCCGATCACCTACGGACCACCCCAAAAAGAGCTTGCTACAAGGGTTCTTTAACGTGCAGGAAGCGTGGCATTTCTCCCAACACGTGGACCTGAGTTTACATCCCATCCGAAAGATGGGTTGTGTATTTATTAATCCCGCACAACCACGGAATGGGTCCTATTTCTATATCCCGGGACCCTCGGGGTCAGCCTCCGTTTAGGAGGGGTCACACCCCGCAAGCCGGAGATACTGGGTCCTATTTCTATATCCCGGGGTTCCCTCGGGGTCCTCTGTTAGGATGGCTCATACTCCAAGCTCAGAGGATGCTGCGGGCCTATTCTTCAGCCGGGACCGCGCACAAGCACAAGAAGTCACTAAAAAAATAAATAAAATAATGAAAAAAAACATGCAAGTTAAACGTCCGCAAGTGCTCCTTCACAAATAGAGTAGTTGATATAGTCTGCCAGAACAAGTAGTATATGATCTCCAAAACAGTCAAGAAATTTGGAATAGGATTGGACAACCACTGGAAACATCACGAGTTTTACAATATGAGAACAAGACCAAAATCCGAATGCCGCATAAATTCGCCTACTAACATAACAGGTAGATGTGTTACAACAGTCTGATTTATATGCATTCATTGTGTCATTGGTGCAGAATCGTCCACAACTAAAGTCTAGTTTATAGATTTTATCGGCATTTTCAAATTTCTGCATAAATAGGAAAGGTTTTTCCTGTTCTTGGCCCGGCACCTGGATAGGTTTTCAGGGGCTCCGGCTACAGAGCTGCCGGGCGCGTCCCCAGTTGGTGGATAGGGGAATGCCCTGTCTATGCGGGGTAGTCAGGTTATAATACGGAAAGCCTGACCGCGAACCATTGTAGCCAAACTGTATGGAGAAACGCCACGCTCCATGCAGTATAAAGACCCCTTCTATATTTCTCTAAAGAGAGCGGACGCACGGGGTGTCGTATGGAAGGCTAAATTTCCTGCCCCTACCCATTTCTCCCCTTTTCTAGTGGCAATCAAAAGTCGTTACCCCGGTTTTCCCTTCCACCTTTATTTCTTTCTTCTTTTACTTACAATTTTTTTTAATTGATTAACTTGTTCTCGTCCTGATATAGCTGAAATATTGCTCATTGGACGTTAAACTCTAACTAATCAATCCTGTTCTTGGTATGCGAGACAGCTGAAGAAGTGTCCAAGACATCTGAAGTGTATGATAAAGCATCATTTATATCTATGAGCCCATCATTTATAATGTATGATGGTGTTTGGTCATCAAACCATATGGCACATTTAAAATCGTTTGAATTTTTCTTTATTTACAGATCATGCCGAATCCTGATCACCACCACCAAAAGGACCTTAAATGGCCCTGGAGAAACTCATTCTCACTTACAAACTTAATATACTATATAGATTCAAAACTTGCTATTACAAACTACATGTCATGCCCTTTTTATCAATACAAATTTTATGAAAATCGTCCCAAAAAGGAATTCTGTGGATTTTTTTTAAAAACAAATGCCATTTATTTCACGGACTAGTTGATTTTCAGCCTGGAATTCTTCAATTCTTCAGATTTTTTTCGCCCATATATATACACTATACTAGGAAATTTGTTGAGTCAGGCTTTTTTCTAATGGACAGGATCAGGACCAGATTATTTTTTCAATTGAACAATTGAACACTGAATGTACCTTGGTCATTTACCAATGCATCAAAAATTGATAAAGGTAAGGATGTTTTGCTTTCCTGAATGAGGGAATATCAGAAGGCCATATGGCAAAATGAGGGTTACTAATGTTGCCACTGAAACGAGATCTCGTTACCCGAGATTGTCCCGGCTTTCCGAGGAAATCCGGAACTTTTGATAGAGAGAACAAAAAATCCCACTTTTTATTTTATCTTCAAAATTTCACAACTCTGACTCATGTCATGCCCTTTTTATCAATACAAATTTTATGAAAATCGTCCCAAAAAGGAATTCTGTGGATTTTTTTTAAAACAAATGCCATTTATTTCACGGACTAGTTGATTTTCAGCCTGGAATTCTTCAGTTTGGCCCGCTTCGTGGGCCAGATTATTTTTCACCATATATATACACCGAAATTTGTTGAGTCAGGCTTTTTTCTAATGGACAGGATCAGGACCAGATTATTTTTTTCAATTGAACAATTGAACACTGAATGTACCTTGGTCATTTACCAATGCATCAAAAATTGATAAGGGTAAGGATGTTTTGCTTTCCTGAATGAGAGAATATCAGAAGACCATATGGCAAAATGAGGGTTACTAATGTTGCCACTGAAACGAGATCCCGTTACCCGAGATTGTCCCGGCTTTCCGAGGAAATCGGGTACTTTTGATAGAGAGAACAAAAAATCCCACTTTTTATTTTATCTTCAAAATTTCATAACTCTGTTTATTACAAATGTATCAAATACAATTTCGTAATTCTCCTTTCATGTCAGAATTTCTCCATGAGCTCCATGAAGCTTTAACTTCCTTCCGGTGCGCGCTACGCGCACTTAATCCTACACATAGTTAACGAAGTTGAAGGAAAAATAGAAACACGGTATACAGAAATTAATGATCAAATTTTGACATTTCTTAGTATTTATGGNTTCCCCATATATATACACTATGCTAGGAAATTTGTTGAGTCAGGCTTTTTTTCTAATGGACAGGATCAGGACCAGATTATTTTTTTCAATTGAACAATTGAACACTGAATGTACCTTGGTCATTTACCAATGCATCAAAAATTGATAAGGGTAAAGATGTTTTGCTTTCCTGAATGAGGGAATATCAGAAGACCATATGGCAAAATGTGGATTACAACTGACAGCGACGGTAGCATTGTATCAGGACACTGTACATGTATGGCTGGTATAGGAGAGGTTTGCTTTCACGTTGGTGCCATGCTATTTGTTGTGGAAGCTGCTGTTAAGATCAGAAACAACAGTTACTGAAGAAAAGGCTTACTGGCTACTTCCCTCAGCAGTTTCAAAGGGAACTAATAAGTTAATACTTTGCCTACCCTATATGTACTACTAAATTGGTATAGATTAAATAGGGGAGATTGTTGATATTATATATTTTACGAAAGGATATGGAGTAAATATGAGACCACATCACATATGTTAACTCTATGAACTCCAACTGCAATAATTTTGATAAGCTTATGGCCATTTCGGAAATTACTTCCTCATCAGCAGCACTAGAACCCAAACATTTTGTTACTAGTATTCCATTGACATTGTTCGGGGCGCTGAATTAAACGGAGGGGCGAGTGGATGGTGTACCGCAAATAAAAAATGACTAGGTCGATATACGAGTACATTCTTAGCTGCGTGCTGTACAAATGTACATAAAAATCTAATGAACAAGTATTATAATAAAAATGTTACATTTACGAATGAACTTTACCACCCTCAAGCTCATTGCTAATTCGGATTAACTGTGCATCACAAGACACATTAACCGTGCATCACAAAACACATACTGTATCATTTGTAAGTTCCAAGTATTAGATGAAATGAATTTGCACATAAACATATCATATGATGTCATGACGACATGAAGACTTTATAAATAAATGTACCAGTAAAAGACACCATTATCAAGATATTTATTTCATTGATCTTTATTTCAGGTGAACTACGAAAGTATTCAGGACATTAACTTCACATCAGCAAAAATGAAGAAAAAGCAAATGGACCTTGCAAAAGCCAGTGGTGAACCGGTGAAAGGACTGAAACAGCGAAAACTGCCGGATGTCCAAGAACCAAATGAGGAAGAACCATCGTCTCTATATAGCGCACTGGATTTAACCAATAATAGACCTGTTGTACTATCACTGGTCCCAGGGTATGATAAAAAATACAAGCCAAGAGTTTTGCAAGCCAAATATCCAAAAGTACTGACTGATCTTTACGATCATATGTTGTCAAATGCTCTGCCGTCTACAGTTTTGGAACATTCATCAAATGTTTTCAAAGAAATAAAGGTCACCGAGGAGGAAGCGAATAACTGCGAAATGGATACAAGAGATCAGTCAAGCTGTAAGCAGTGGTTTAGCTTCAGAAGTGGAAGGATAACTGCGTCGAGAATGAAGGTAGTGTGCAGAACATCTGTGGAAAATCCTTCAAAAAGTCTGATAAAAGAAATATGTTATCCAACTCGGAAAAAGTTCACTTCAAAAGCAGTTGAATAGGGATGTAAACATGAGGCGACAGCTCGCAATCAGTATGTTGCTGAAATGACCAAGAGTCATGACAACTTTATAATGAGAGAAATTGGTTTTGTCATCGATACTAGATATCCTTATATTGGAGCAAGCCCCGATTGATAAACGAGTTGTGACTGTTGTGGCGAAGTCCTTGTTGAAATTTAATGTCCATTTTGCAAACAAAATTCTACAGTAGATGACAGTTATGAATGCTTAGAAAGGACACCAGAAAACAAGCTTCAGCTAAAGAAAAACCATCAGTATCACTATCAAGTGCAATGTCAGTTACTTGTTACTGGAAAGGAGTATTGTGACTTTATTGTGTGGACTAATAAGGACATGTTTATAGAAAGAATACAGGTGGACTCAAAAGTTACGGAAGAGATGGTTTCGAAATCTGATAAGTTTTTTTAAGGCTGTGATACTTCCCGAATTAGTTGGCAAGATGTTTTCAAGGCCACTTAGAGAGGAACCAACAACATCTGTCCTTGCCTCTTTAGACAACACTCAAGCAATTACAATATCAAATCAACAAAAGGAACTGATCTGTATTTGCCAGATTGAGTATGATGAGAAATCAGCTGTTATAGGATGTGAAAATGAGAATTGTCCATACAAATGGTGTCATTTTAAATGGGCTGGTATTTAGAGGATACCCAAAGGAAGATGGATATATAAACATTGCAACAACGTCGTAACAAGAACTCTTGAATTTGACTTGTGTAAATAATGTAAATATGTGACCAAAAGAAAACTGAAAAAAGGAAAAAAAAAAACACCGTCGTCGTCTGCTAGACGGCCTCACGAGCTCTTACTGAGGGAAACGGTGAAAACGAATTAAATTTCAAATGAAATATCTATAGTTGTTTTTTTTTATTTTACAGTTCTTTTGGTGTCTTTTATATTCTTGTGTTGTCCCCAAGTTTGAACTATGGGGAAACATTTGTATCAAATATATATGTGGGAAATGCCATATCCAATTAACAGGTTGTCAATGTACCTTTGTCCATGAAATTAATTTTGATAATTGTCAAATGTCACTTACTTCCTATTTATGTCTTATTTTATTTCTCCGTTATAGCGAAATTTCTAGATACTTATACAAGAATAAGTACAAATGTAAAATCAAGGGTGACAGGCAGACAAATTCTTTTCATTTAATCAATTATAGAGATAATTAGTGCTAATTTTACCGAAAAAGAGTAAAAACTTTTATGAGGGGCTGTAAAAATCAGGGCGGGAGGGAATGAGAATCTAGGAATTTTTTTAATATGGCATAAAAAAAAAATAACAAAGTTGGCAATATTTTATTTATTCAAACATAAACCGTTTCGCACTGTAAGAGCTCATCAGGCCGCCTTGCAGACGACGACGTTTTTCTTTTATATATTTTTGTTATTGTTTCTCAACATATATACAGTCTATATACAATCCTTCAAGCCATAAGAGTTTGTCTTGTTGAGCACCTTATGGTTCAGTCAAAAGGTACAACTGACTCGCACATGTTAGACAGAGCACAGCAAACTGTGTTGCAATTTTGCCCAATGTTGGTATCGTATCCTTATTACAGTGCAAATAGTCAATAGGTAGGATGGTATACTTATTTCTCACTAAACCTGTAACTCTTTTTACATGTATTCTTGTATGAGCAATTTTCCTGGTTTGTTCAATCTCTAATGGTGAAAGCTGCTTTTTCCCTGGGGTGAAGGCCGGAATTTTTACCTCTGCACAATTGAGACCAACACTCTCTTTGATGTCAAATCCTCTATCGGCCAAGACAATGTCACCGGGTAGAAGTTTTGCCAATACTAGTAAACCACAATTGTCGGTCAAATGTTTGTCTGTAACACCTTTTGACAAAAAGGAAACAGCTCCTTGGGGTGTGATGCCAATTAAATACTTCACAGTATTGTGGTGCTTAAAGTTTGACCAGGTTTCTGCTCTAGCCAATAAATTTGAAGGCCTCTCTATGAAAACTTCAAAACAGTTGATGATAATGGACACTTTTCGACATCTGGAGTTCCTCGCGATCAGGCCAGAGTATCAAGCATTTCATTCTTACATACATAATGTGACTCATGTCCTGGAAAGTTTTTGAAACACAGCTTGTTGAAACTTTAAACCGATAACCAAGGTCTTGCATGCTTAGATTTAAGCGAAGCTTTGTCAACACCAGCATGAGCTTCTCAACTTAGTCAAAGCACTTTTTGATGTCTCTGGAATTTGTGGCGACAAAAAATCAAATACTGCCATCAAAGTCACGTATTTCAACCCTGTGTAATGTTTTACTTTCTCCTCGTCATTTTCAAGTGATTCTGGTGAAAAAACGGCCTGCTGTACCTTTTCCTTTAACTAAATATTCTCAGTCGTGAGGCGCTGTTATTCAGCTCGCATCCTTATCATTATATCAGGTTCATCTTTAGACTTCGGTGTTGTTTCCTCCTAGGAACCTTTCATGGTGAACTTGATGCTGTCACATGTCTTGTTACGCGGGGCTTCAGTAACATCATCCAATACTATGGCTGACTAAATCAAGAAGCGCCTCTGCCGTTTTAAACTTTGCCTTATTTTCCACCCTGTTCTGTGCCCTTTCATATCGTTTCTTTGTTGACATCGCAGCTTCAACATCTTGATTCACTGGTCCTAACTTCAGGGAAGGTGCCCAGTCTGGATTGGTTTTGTAATATAAATCAGCTTTTTCAGCTGAATCAGAACATGATTGTCAATATTTGGTATTTCTGATTTAAAAAGTAATGTTATTACAACAAATAAAAGAACATTATAGTAACTTTTTTAGGGAGTCCTTCTAGAGTTTTACAGTGCAGCTTTGTTTTGATAACTCATTTTGGAAGACTGTTTGATGAACACCTTTATACATATAATTCCAAAATTTGCCGTGACTGCATATTTTCATATGTATCCTCAAAAATAAATAAATAAATAAATAAATAAATAAAAAATAAATAACACCTCGACCAACTTATAATTCAACTTTTTATCTCTCTTCAAAATCACGAGTTACACAATCGTACATCTGTTGACAGGTGATACAACAGGTATCGATTTTTTACAAAACAACAAACATTGTGATTATTAAGTAAAATAAATAACCGTGAACATACATACCTGATATAAAATGGTCTGAGCAGACTTTAAAGTGTCTTTTGCTCGGATCGGGGTTGAAGTTGGCACCATTTATCAGAGACAACCAAAGCATCCTTCTCTAAGCTGACAGCTCCTCCGTTCCCTTTCCTTGATGTGTTATCACCTTTGGAATGTCGTAGAATCTCTTATTGCTTTCCTTCACGCCTGACCTATTTGTACATCCCAAAACAACACACGTATTTACCATTGTCACGATCTAATTATCACCTAATCGGCTTACAGTTGTTTGGTTTATTGATTTTGTTCACCTGTTATCGCTTCGCTCTATTTGTCCTGCAACAGGGCGGACGATGGAATTGTGGGTAGTAGTGTGACGTCATCGGAAAACTATCTATTATTGTTTTCACTGAACAGGACTGTTATAGTCTGATTCTGTAGCCTCATTGAGGTCAGAATCTATTTCTCCCTATCTCTCGCCAACTTTTATGCCTTCTTCGTCGTATGCTTATACGATGGCTAACATTTCCTTATCCATTTCGACATCTTCCTAGTCGAACCCCCTCGAAAGGATAATAATAATCGCCATTTTGAAATAAATTATCTTCGCTTCCGTCCAACTATTCGAGATCTTACAGTTTTAACAATTTCCGTATTATTTTTGGAGTGATAGAATCCCATGCTTTTTGATCCAATTGTGCATTACCGGTTTTGAAGGGGTCCTTCTGTTACCACCTTGGGTTTTCTCAACAGGTCCTTTAAATGCATGTGTCATGAATATCAGATAGGTATGATAAAATTATCTATTCCATCAGCTGATTGTTGTGTATTTTATCACTGCGTTTTGTAGCTGTCTAACGTCATTGTTTTCAGAGTTCTCATGTCTTTTGATTTCTAAATTTTGTAATAAATGTTCCTTTGTTCCGTCGGTATTTCACTTCCGTTGCTAGCTAAGAAAGATTCTTAAAAACATAAGTGAGGTTGAACTATAGATCTAATTGGTCTCACAGGCTGCTGCCATCTTTCATGAAAAGTTATGTTTAATTTAAGAAAAAAACTGGTACCTTTGAAATTATAGCTTTCCACTGCTCCTTGTATATCTTTGACAAAACTGACGTTACTAGAATTTGTGACAAGAGGGAAATTTCCTTTAGAGTTATAGTAAAACTATGCTTTGTTATGCAGAACAACAATAAAAGCGTTGTACCATTGCTTGATTTTACCACGCATTTGTCTCATGTGCATTTACTCAATATTCTTCTATTGTTAATTGCTTATATTTTCTTGAAGCTAAATAGAATTTGCTGCCCTACTCAGCATCTTCCACGCTCCTTCGACCCAAAGCTGCATGACACCCCATGACAATAACATCTTTGTAAAATAACTGACCAAATAAGTTTTGCTTGCAGAATTAATGCACGAGTCCAAATATAAAGCATTCCATATTACACAAAAATCCTTTGCTTTGTTGCTTTTAAATGGAATTTATAGTGAATTAACAGTTAATTTTGAGGTGGACTGTCAAGAGACAGACCACCACGTCAGACTGAGCAATTACCCCCCTTTACCTAGGGAACGATAGAGGATTCTAAATTCTAAATGTTTAGCCACCCCCCCCCACACACACACACACAAGAAAAAAAATTGGTATGTGAACAAATAAAGGTTTATGGAGTAAATGTCCATGGGACACAAAATTCTAAATACATGGTAAGATAAGCAAATGGAATAACGCTTTCATTGTTCTTCTTCACCTTGAGGTAACCATTAGGCATTCAACAATGTGTATACATTTATTAAACTAATCAATGAAAAGAATATCGGCAATGCATATGTACCTACTATAAGCGTTTGATCTGTCCCCCTAGTTTGATTTGAACGTTCTGGACAACTTTACTTGCACTCTCGATTACTGGACCATTCTGAAACTATGCGATGTTCTTGTATAAGAATCCGTATTGATGTTGCAGAAAATTAATGACAATTTAAAGTATGCTGCAAACCTAATATAGTGTCAAAGTGTATCCATTGAATGGTACGGATAGCTGGGAATATGACGCCAGAAAGTTGGCGTAGATATGAAAAGGATTGGTCTAAAGATAAGAGCATTTCGTCCAATATTTCTGATTCTAGTATATCAGGACGAGAATAAGTTAATCAAGTAAAAAAAATACAAGTAATACAAGAAGGGACAAACGATTGCATTTGCAGAAATGGGTAGGGGCGGCACACAGTATTGCTGAAATAGTTCGCAGTCAGGCTTTCCGTATAATGACCTGATTGCATTTTTTCCCTAAAGACATGCAAGATTGTGTGTGTCACGTCCTTGTTTGGTTAATTTTATCATCTTAGATAAAAATGATAGGACAAAATATTTGTCCGAGATAAATGAGCATGTATCGAATGATTATTGTCTGCATGGATAAGCTGGGAATACATTTATAGTTAAAATGATTTATTGCTTGTGCTTCGAGGCTGTGACAATACGGTATTTTGAAAATTGTAAGAGAATGAATTACCTGGGAATGGTTGTCGTCTTTCAAACCATCTAGTGTTGGAATGTCTAGTATTCTCGGTACAGGACACACTGGGGAGCCATAGTCAACCGTCGATTTTACCCCAAGATGAAATAGGGGAGTTAGCTCTTTTTTAATCGAATCCATTTGTCATATTTGACCCAACTGCTGTTTTTTGAGTTCTGAAACCCACGTATATCTCCCTTATGTACTTTAAAATACAGGCGCTTTTTAATGGTTATGAGTACTACTTTCTTGACTACATTTGCCCGGCACCTGAATCGGTTTTCAGGGGCTTCGGCTACAGAGCTGCCGGGCGCGTCCCCAGGTGGTGGATAGGGGAATGCCCTGTCTATGCGGGGTAGTCAGGTCATCATACGGAAAGCCTGACCGCGAACCAATGTAGCAAACTGTGTGGAGAAACGCCACGCCCCATGCAGTATAAAGACCCCTTCTATATTTCTCTAAAGAGAGCAGACGCACTGGGTGTCGTATGGAAGGCTAAATTTCCTGCCCCTACCCATTTCTCCAATTTCCCAGTGGCAGTCAAAAGTCGTTGCCCAGGTTGTCCCTTCCACCTTTATTTCTTTCTTCTGATACTTTCAATTTTTTGAATTGATTAACTTGTTCTCGTCCTGATATAGCTGAAATATTGCTCATCGGACGTTAAACTCTAACTAATCAATCAATCTTGACTACATATGGATTATGGCTTTCAATATTATTTACTTCTAATGCCACTGATGAGATGTTACTCCTTGAAACACGTGTACAGCAGAATGGAATTAATCGTTTTTTATGTAACTTCGGTATTTATGCATTTTGAAGCAATTGGGCCAATGCCACTGCTGATGGACTAGACATCCCCGAGGGTATTCACCTGCCCAATAATAGGACTTGTCTGACATGACAAACGTATCTTGCTTTTTATATAAATTTACTGTTTTTATTAAAAATCTTAACCCCTGTCCCTGGGGTATAGGAATAGGACTTAGTATCTCCGGATTGCGGGGTATGACCCCTCCTAAACGTGGCTGACCCCGAGGTGACCCCGAGATATAGAAATAAGACCCAGTATTCCAGGCTGCAGGGTACAACCCCTCCAAAACTGGATGTCCTTGGTTGTGCGGGATGAATAAATACACAATGTAACTCAGGTCACATGTTGGGAGAAATGCCACGCTTCTTGCACGTTAAAGAACCCTTATAGGAAGCTCTTTTTTGGGTGGTCCGTATCTGATTGGCTACAAGGCTAAATTCCCCGCCCCTTTCGATTTCACCCTACTTTTCCAGGAGCAGTCAGAATTGTCCGTCCCAGGACCCTTTCCATACCCAAAAGAGATTATTTATTAACAAACTTGTTCTTATCTTGATATAGCTAAAATATTGCCCAGTAGACGTTAAACAATATTCAGTCAATCAATTCTATGTTTTGGAAGAGTTTATCTACACTCAACAACAAAAGAAACGCACCACTGACGTGTATTTCTGTGTACCTTAAAATTCAACAGCAAATATCTCTTCAAATACTTGCTGGAACAACTTGAATTATTTTACACATTGTTTCTCTTATCACAAAGTGAAAATTCTGAAAAAAAATGAAACTTTTTCGAATTCTAGATTTCATTTTCTCAAAAAAAAAAAAAACCAAAACAAAACAAAACAAAAAAACCAAAAAAACCAACAACCTTTTCACCCAAAAATGCAAAATTTTTGAAAAGGATGAATTTTACACCTTTGGTGCTCCTACCTGTAAGATTTGGTTAATAATTACTTTTTTTGTAATTTTTGACAATACAACTTCCAAACAAGCTAATTCTTAGGAAAGCAATTCTTTGTCATTCAAAAGAAACCGTTGCTGTGACATGAAAGTGACAAATTTTTTGAAATTGATTTGCTTGTTCTGGACATTTGAAATAAAAAAAAATACATAAAAATGGCCAATATGGCTAAAATATCTAGGGAGCTAGATAATATTAAAAAATGCCCCCGATGGAACCCCGGGGTATAGAAATAGGGCCTAGTATCTCCGGCTTGCGGGGTATTACCCCTCTTAACGGAGCTGACCACGAGGGAACCCCGGGATATAGAAATAGGACCCATTCCGTGGTTGTGCGGAATTAATAAATACACAACCCATCTTTCGGATGGAATGTAAACTCAGGTCCACGTGTTTGAAGAAATGCCACGCTTCCTGCACGTTAAAGAACCCTTGTAGCAAGGTGTTTTTGAGTGGTCCGTAGGTGATCGGCTACAAGGCTAAATTCCCCGCCCCCCTCTCGAGGGAACCCATTGGTATAGAAATAGGACCCAGTATCTCCGGCTTGCGGGGTATGACCCCTCCTATGCGGGGCTGACCCCGAGGGAACCCCGGGATAAAGAAATAGGACACATTCCGTGGTTGTGCGGGATTAATAAATACACAACCCATCTTTCGGATGAGATTTAAACTCAGGTCCACGTTATGGAAGAAATGCCACGCTTCCTGCACGTAAAAGAACCCTTGTAGCAAGCTCTTTTTGAGTGGTCCGTAGGTGATCGGCTACAAGGTTAAATCCCCACCCCTTTCGATTTCACCGTACTTTTCCAGTTGCAGTCAGAATTTCCCGTCCAATGACCCTTTCCATACCCCAAAGTGATTATTTATTAACAAACTTGTTCTCGTCTCGATATAGCTGAAATATTGCTCAGTAGACGTTAAACAATATTCAATCAATAAATTCCCAGCCCCTTTCGTTATCACCCTACTTTTCCAGTGGCAGTCAGAATTTCACGTCCCATGACCCTTTCAAAACCCCAAACTTGTTCTTGTCTTAATATAGCTGAAATATTGCTCAATAGACGTGAAACAAAATTCAATCAATCAATCAATATTAAACAAGATACACCCGATTCTGCTTCATACCTTGACCTTTTGTTATTCATTGACGAACATGGACGTCTGAAATCTAGATTATCTGACAAACGTGATGATTTTGACTTTCCAGTTGTGAACTTTCCCTTTCTCTGTAGCAATATACCTGCATCCCCAGCATATGGAGTGTATATTTCACAGTTGATTCGTTACTGTAGAGCGTGCAGTACATACAGTGACTTTGTGGAAAGAGCAAAAGCACTGTCACAAAAACTGCTGAGTCAGGGATATGTTCAGCCTTTGTTACTTTTGTGTTTTTTGACATTTTACACATCTGTTTTACTTGTATAAAGCTATATGGTTTTATATTAATATTTTATGTATCTATTAAAATTGTTCAATAAACCCAACAGTTCTCGCCACAATATAGCTGAAATATTGCTGAAGTTGGCGTAAAACATCAATCAATCAATCAATCAACCTTGTAGCAAGGTGTTTTTGAGTGGTCCGTAGGTGATCGGCTACATGGCTAAATTTTCTCGCCCCCCTCTCGAGGGAACCCATTGGTATAGAAATAGGACCCAGTATCTCCGGCTTGCGGGGTATGACCCCTCCTATACGGGGCTGACCCCGAGGGAACCCCGGGATATAGAAATAGGACACATTCCGTGGTTGTGCGGGATTAATAAATACACAACCCATCTTTCGGATGGGATGTAAACTCAGGTCCACGTGTTGGAAGAAATGCCACGCTTCCTGCACGTAAAAGAACCCTTGTAGCAAGCTCTTTTTGAGTGGTCCGTAGGTGATCGGCTACAAGGCTAAAATTCCCACCCCTTTCGATTTCACCGTACTTTTCCAGTGGCAGTCAGAATTTCCCGTCCAATGACCCTTTCGATACCCCAAAGTGATTATTTATTAACAAACTTGTTCTCGTCTCGATAAAGCTGAAATATTGCTCAGTAGACGTTAAACAATATTCAATCAATCAATCAATAAATTCCCCGCCCTTTCGTTATCACCCTACTTTTCCATTGGCAGTCAGAATTTCCCGTCCCATGACCCTTTCAAAACCCCAAACTTGTTCTTGTCTTAATATAGCTGAAATATTGCTCAATAGACGTGAAACAAAATTCAATTAATCAATCAATCAATATTAAACAAGAGGCTCTCAAGAGCCTGTATCGCTCACCTGGACCATGGCTGACATAAATAAAAGTTAAAACAAAACATAAAATTTAGCAGAATACTTTTTTTTTCTCGAAAATTACAGTATTCTTATTTGGTTTCCATGGCAACTGAAAGATCCACCATCCATTACAACCCATAACAGAACACCATACAAAAAAATTTTGGGCAAAGTAATACATATTGCTGAAATTAAAACATTCAGACCACATTTCAAATAAAAATTCAAAAATTTGGACAGAGGTTTCCCTTAAAATCAATAGGGCCAATGTAAAAATTATGTTCCAGATGGTGGCCATCTTGGATGAGTTACGAACCTACCAGATACATTTTTGGATGGGATCACCTAAGAACAATTGTGGCTTAGTTTGGTTATAATTGGAACTAGTAGTTTCTGAGATCTTTGAATGTGTTTTCCATAGGGTCCAATGTTAAAACTATGTTTCCCACTGGCGGCCATCTTGGATATTGCGCGGACCTGAAAAACTCCTTTTTTGTAAAGGACCACCAAAGGACTATTGTGGCCAAGTTTGGTGCCAATTGGCTCAGTAGTTGCAGAGAAGAAGATCTTTGAATGTGTTTTCCCATAGGGTCCAATGTTAGAACTGTTTCCCGCTGGACTATTGTGGCCAAGTTTGGTGCCAATTGGCTCAGTAGTTGCAGAGAAGATCTTTGAATGTGTTTTCCCATAGGGTCCAATGTTAAAACTATATTTCCCGCTGGCGGCCATCTTGAATATTGCGCGGACCTGAAAAACACCTTTTTTGTAGACTATTGTGGCCAAGTTTGGTGCCAATTGGGTCAGTAGTTTCAGAGAAGAAGATCTTTGAATGTGTTCTCCCATAGGGTCCAATGTTAAAACTCATCTTGGATATTGTGCGGACCTGAAAAACACCTTTTTTGTAAGGGACCACCAAAGGACTATGTGGCCAAGTTTGGTGCCAATCGGCTCAGTAGTTGCAGAGAAAAAGATCTTTGAATGTGTTTTCCCATAGGGTCCAATGTTAAAACTATGTTTCCCGCTGGCGGCCATCTTGGATAT
>MJUU01015850.1:0-17521 GCA_002080025.1 Modiolus philippinarum | reverse complement strand
TCGGCCCCTCATAGCTGGGAAAGGAAACAAGTTATCAAAAATCTAATTGTTGAGCGCCATATTAATTTTTCACAAGGAATCCATTAAAAAAAACTGCATCAAAATGGGACTTAAAATAAAAAAATTATTTTTTTGGAGATTTGCCCCTGTTGGGCCCCATTTATCTCGTGAGCGGTACATGCTACGTGAAATCCGTTGGCAGATTGGAAATTTCCTCAGGAGCACACTGAAAGAAACCCCATCAAAATCCGATTAATAATAAAGATTCTACAGACAAACATGTGAAAACACCCAATTTAACCCCTTTTGGCCCTTTTTTAAAAACGGGTGGGGCCACAATTACCAAAACTAATCCAAGCCTTCCTTTTGTACCAAAGAACATTATGTTAAAATTTCATAAGGATTGATCTACTGGAACTTAAGTTATTGACCAAAAACTAAAGTGTCTACAGACGACGACGACAACGACAACGACAACGACGACGACGACGACGACGACGACGACAGCACCATACCAATATATGACCGCAAAAATTTTTGCGGTCGTATAAAAATACTTTCTAATCAAATATTGGATTCAATCAAGTTTACAATTACTCATCATAGTATTCATTTTGAATTTTTTATATTTCATTTTCATACATTTTCTCAATAGACTGCTAAAATATTACAAGTTAACAAAGTTATCAGAAAATAAATTAATAACACTATCATTTTGATGTCTAGGATGTCTGTTAATTATTTATCAAGGACCGAAGCAACATTCCAAATATCAAGTAGGTGTTATACGGGTTGTAAAGAAATACCATATATCGGGTTATTTTTGCATCGGCTTTTGTTCACGATTTTGGTGTAAGACAGGCTGGTAAAATATTCACTATGTTTATAATTCGCTTTTTAATACTTTATCCAAAGCTTTTGAATGGGTGGTGAAATTTACGCGGAGGCTAAATTTTGCACCCTATTGTCTACCGCGAACATAGTGCAAATTAAACACACGCGAAAAAAAGTCCCGATATATGGTAAGACAAAAATAATAGACCATATCCAAGCTCTGGAATCAGGATTAACAATACCACTTTCTTTCTACATGTAACATCATAAAATGTCATGAAATTATGCTTTGATTGAATTTCCCTCCGTGGTCACATAGGGCGGACATATTTATGACGAAGGACGAATAACTGGAGAGTCTTAATACAAGGATTAGAAATGATCTTTTGGACGAATGGATAGAGTGACCAAAGTACAACACTACATTCTCCTTTTGAACAAGGAAATAGCGCAATAATAGTAATAGTACTATGGATGTCTCGAACTTATTTCTGTTCCCTTTGATCAAGTTTTAACAAAGTTGGACCTCTATATCAGGACACCCCTGTAGCTTAAACTGTTTTCATCAGTCCATTGAGTTTTCAACCCATGGAAGTTCGACTGTATATGATAAGTAAATTTAAATGTTGTTCAGCAATATAACCCAGGCAAGATGTGAGAGATAAGAATTAAGATTGAATGTGGTAAATAGTTGCAATACTGCAACAGACACCAGGGGACGGTGCTTAAGTATCGCTTTGATTCATCCCGTGTCTGATCTAAATGTAGGGTATTTTTATAGGAAGCGAAGCTTCCATATATTCTGGAAACTGCAATTTTGTTCCCAATACTATGAGTTGAAAAAAATCCCTGCGTCGAGAGTTATCGTTCTTGGAAATATACGCAAATGGACACATTAATCTTTCAGAGAGGATTTCTAAAATATGTGTAAAAAATAACTCATATGAATACGTTGCATGCTGGCCATTCAAACACTTTGATGGTAAAATCGAAATGAAGAAAACAGTATAAAAACAGTTTTACTGGGGATTGCTGGTACGAAACTAAAGACATATAAAACCATTCAGAATTGCACTGCATGGAAGAGGGTCATGATAATAACCAAGAAATTACGAATGAATATATGCAACCATGACAACGATAAAGCGGATCAATATCGTTACGCAAGAATTTTGAGTATATTTGTTTATATGCTAAATTACAACTTATACACAGTCATGCAGTATAGACAAGATGCCAGGGAAGGTTTTGTAAGCAAACTAAATGCAGCTATGTAGTTACTTCGCGACGGTTGTTTTCACTGCTTAAATAAAGATTGCATGATCATTGACATTGCGACGACAAGTTGCTATTGTAGACCTGCATCCATTGCTCATGGCATACGTTCAGGACTGGCATTTATTCATGGAACGTATCCATACAATCCATTTACAGGGAATCCAATCACAATATGAAGTCTTACCTTGATGCAGAGCGTTGAAAATGCTCACTCCTTTCTGGGGCTAATATAACATTAGTCCCAGCTCCTTTGTCCCAAATTTTGACTCCTACTTGGGGACTGCATCTTGTTATATACTGACGTATATTTGACCAAAAACTTTCCAAACAAGAGCTGTCGCCGAATGGCAGCCAAATATACCCCCCGCTTATTGAACCCTGAATCGATATGGTAAATGCAAAATTAAGTTGGTGTGGACACAGTACAATTGTGGACACAACACAAGTATCTGTGGACACAACACAAGTATGGACACAATGATATACTGTGGAAGTACTTTTATTCGTGGACATAAATTTTCGTGGTTTTCATAAAAATCACTATTTCGTGGGTACTTAAATTCATGGTTTCAAAGTCCCTACATTAAAACTCTATGGAAAAAATGCATTTCGTCGGGAACTTAATTTCGTGGTTTAAGCGAACCACGAAATCCACGAAAATTGGAACCCCACGAACAATAGTACTTTCACAGTAATCTTCAAGAAGGAAATTTTCACAAGGGTTCCAATGAAAACACTCTGTCTAAATCAGACAAATATAAAATTCCCCCTTTTTCAGCCTATTTGACATTTTACACATCTACATATAGTGTTCTTCCTTTGTCTAAAGTTTTATCAAAATCCTTCCAGTGAATTAAGAGGAGTTGTGCGTACGAGGTAACCCATACTTAGGGAATCCATGAAAACTCAAAAGTCAAATTATCTCCCCTTCCTGGTTTCTGACAATAATTATATTCCTTCATGCACATCTCCATATAGTGTTCTTACTTTGTGTAAAGTTTCATTAAATTCCTTCAAGTGGTTTAAGAGTTGTTGCGCTTACAAGGTAACCCATACATGGGGAATCAACAAAAAGTCCAAGTCAGATTATCTCCCCTTCCTGGTTTCAGACAATAATCATATTCCTTCATGCACATCTCCATCATAGTGTTCTTACTTTGTGTAATGTTCCATTAAATTCCTTCTCATTGTTTAAGAGGAGTTGCGCTTACAAGGTAACCCATACATGGGGAATCAATGAAAAGTCAAAGTCCAATTATCTCCCCTTCCTGGTTTTGGACAATAACTATATTCCTTCATGCACATCTCCATATAGTGTCCTTCCTTTGTGTAAAGTTTCATCAAAATCCTTCAAGTGGTTTAAGAGGAGTTGCGCTTACGAGGTAACCCATATATAGGGAATCAGAGAAAAGTCAAAGTCGAATTATCTCCCCTTCCTGGTTTCCGACAATAATTATATTCCTTCATGCACATCTCCATATATTGTCCTTCCTTTGTGTAAACGTTTCATCAAAATCCTTTAAGTGGTTTAAGAGGAGTTGCGCTTACGAGGTAACCCATATATAGGGAATCAAAGAAAAGTCAAAGTCGAAGTATCTCCCCTTCCTGGTTTCGCACAATAATTATATGCCTTCATGCACATCTCCATATAGTGTCCTCCCTTTGTGTAAAGTTTCATAAAAATCCTTCAAGTGGTTTAAGAGGAGTTGCGCTTACGAGAAGTGTGGACAGACGGACAGACGGACGGACAGACGGACGGACAGACAGACAGACAGGGTGATTCCTATATACCCCCCAAACTTTGTTTGCGGGGGGTATAATAAAGTGGCATTATGCTTTCCAATAACATAATGCTCAAATGATTGAGAAAATTCGTCAAAACATTAAGGGTCTGCTACCCCGGAAATATACTTCCAGGATCAATAACTGCAATAATCAAAGGGCTTGAAGTACTGTGACTGGGAGTTGCATCAGGATGTAGCATGGCCTGATAAAATCTGTTGGAGTCATATATAAATATATGAAAATATGAACAAATTGTCACGACAAGATAATGATTTTTTGGTGGAACTTGATCTTCATTCCATTATATTAAGACCTATTTTTTAATGATTATATGATCATTTTTTTATGTTCAAATTCTATTTTATTGATATAAAATATTTGAAATTGAATCAATCAAAATACCAATAAAAATTTGTTTGATTAATGGCAGGAATGTCAGGGCTTGTGCATAATTTAAGGTCTAAAATTTGAGAATTGGAAGCAATGTAGAAATATGTGTTATTCTCTGCATATAGTCAATTCGAGGCTTTATCTTTCTGATATAAACTAATAATACCAGTAACTGCTGGGAGAGGTTACTCAGTAGGGAATGGTGCAGACAGGTATTGTTACACTGTCTAAATCATGGACAAAAACAAAGGATCCCAAAATTCCAGACGTGCATTTAGGTACAAACTAACAAATATATAAAATGGGTAACCTTAGGCATCCTACCCCATGTTCAGTGTATCTGGAAATTAGTGTCATAGAATCAAGTCAGTATTATAAGAGCGGCGATAGCAAAAAAAAATGCATAAAACAAAATATAAAAAATTAATAAATAAACATACCCCTCCCCCCCCCAAAAAAAAAACAACAAAAAAAAAACACACACACACTTCTTAATGATATTAGCAAAGTTAAGTTATTATCATTATTTCGTAACAAGCCCTTGTGTTCAGTGCAGAGAAAATTAAAACATTGGGAATCCAATAATGCAAAAGATGTATGAAAGCTGATAGACATGAAGTTAATTATCATAGCAGTGTAATTTTTGCCTGGGAATCATATTTGTCATATTATATATACAAACTCTTTTATTTTGGCGATATCTATCAATAATGCTCAGAGCGTCTTTTCACTTATGGACTTCTAAACACAAATTCATTTTTTAATTACGTTTCACAATTAATCTTCAATTACTATATTTTTGGATGAAGTATGTCGTACCATAGATGTATATACATCTATGGTCGTACTGTTTCGTCTTCATTGGCGGACAAACCTGTTTAACTGATTTTTACCACAATAACAATAATCATTATTTGATCTTAACCATTGAACACATGCAGCGTAAGGGAAATTAACCCTTGTTACATATGAATTAACCAATGCAAGCCTAAATTTGACTGCAGTCTGGTCTGATAATACCGCGGTTTGTCTGTTATAAATCGCCGTGGTGAATGGCACACAGGCACTTGTTTCGGAAAAAAATACCTTGGAGGGTATTTTTGTCTGAAACTTGTGCCTGTGGAATGGCACCGCCGCTGATAAAGTCTTCAAAAAGGGGTTCCAATGGAGTTCCGTAAAAAGGGGTTCCATTCAATTTTTCTCCAGTTTTTATTGAGTGAGCCTAAATTTTGCATGAAATTTTTAAAGTTTTGCAGAAAAAATCACGGGGTATATCCCGGAACACCTCCTCTGAGTGATCAGCGGACCAACCTTTCTGGCTTTCCTTTGAATGAAACCTTCTAAAATCGTATAGAAAAAAACTGACGGTCACAAAGTTTAAGGAAAAATAAGGTTTGTACAATTTTTGCTTTACTTTGTCAGTACTTTTGGGTAAAGATTGAATAATTTATTAACTTTTGTCCATACCTATTCTGCAGGCGAATCATTACCAAAGCAAAGGTGCAGCTTTAAAGCGAGGTAAAACTTGAAAGATATACATATTTATCATATATTTAGTTATAAATACAAGAATCCTGCATGTGTAATACAGACGTCATGTTTCGTCCTGTATCTTCACCCCGTGATGATATCGATATCAGTCATGGCTGCTACCCTTTATTACACACCTAAAAAATCTGTATCAAAGGTCACATGTTAAAACTACTAAGACCTTTGTTCTTTTTCAAATATATGATAAACAGTATATGACATGGGTAAATCCGTATTCTGCTGTATGAACCCTCGACCAATATCATCCCTCAGGCAAGCCTTCGGGATGATATTGACGTCTCGGGTTGATACAGTATGTAATACGGATTTACCCATGTAATATTCTATATTTATTACAATTAATTGGGTCAAGAACATGCTGTCCATGATGTTGTAAAAAACCAATGCCAAACCCTATCATGTTCACTTACTTTGAAAAATCGGTAGAAAACAAAACCATCTCGTCAGTAGTACAATGAAGTTGAAATTTAGGAGACGTTGCTCAGGAGGTTGCTTCTTTTGCAAGTGATAAATATTTTCGGGTACAAATATGTCCAGGGATAGTTATTACTAGGAAACTAAAGTCCATGGACAGACATTCCTGGGATAATGAATCCAGGAGGACATATATTTCTAGGAAAATATGTCCTCAGACAACTATTCCTAGTAAAATAAATGTGCAAACATATCTTTCTGAGATTTATTCTGTCTGGACAAATTTTCCTGACGGAAATATTTTACTGCTATAGTACTTTAAATGAAAAAGACATTATAAAATGTTTTTTACACAATTTATGCCTGTATTTCATATTTTATGTCTCCTTCCCTTCCCCTTGCATACTGAAAGATATCCCGAATGAAACAAGTGCCTGCGATTGTACTGCATATTTACACGCTTGACATTGATTTTTTTTCTGTGCTTTGTATCTGTCTAGAGTCATTGTTTTGTGTCTGACATTGTTTTTTTTTTCTGTGTTCTCGTTTTGGCCATGTCTTTGGAATTCGTTTTTTGTAAATCTCACTCCTTTGTTCCTTGTTCTACTGCCGTTGTTTGACAACGCATAACACAAGGAGTCAAACCTACATCACATGAAAATATTCCAGTAGTATCCATTACCGGGTGGATCATTAGTCGTGTTTCACAAAGGGTGGTTCCAGTTGGGTTTATGGAGAGTGTAGTTCCAGTGAATTTTTTGTTGATTTTTTACATTTATTCAGCATGATTTTTTTTCATAAAAAGGGGTCCATAAGCCAGATCCTCACCTCTTGTTCTACCAATGCCATCTTCCTATTGTCCCTGATAAACACTGACAAAGGGAAGACCTACAGTATACAACAGTTTTTCACTGAGTGAATTCAGCTTCGCTTCCACATAGGTTATACCTATCCTCATATTAGTAAATACATGAAATAGGGATCAGGTTCAGTTACCCATGACAATTAACAAAAGAATATAATTACTCACAGTTTTTGGTTTCTCATTTTCAGGTTCCTGGGTAACTGGTACCAATTCCTCTTTCAGCAAGATCAATGCATCATTTGTTAAATGAAGTTTGATTGGCTGTGGTCTAGATTTCCCATCATGCAGTGAAACCATACCACTCTTCACCTGTGAAACAAAATAACATAGTAAAATCAATTTTTGAAATGAAAATACTAGTATTATGCATGGGAGCCATATTTTTTGTCCAACTGGAATGAAACAAGCAATCTTTGTACAAGACCTTCTATACATAATTCCTGTAAAGTTTGTTAGAATATGCTTTCTTGGTACCAGGGAAGAAGATATAAATGTAATTTTCCAAAAGGGTACAATGTTAAAACTATCTTAAGTGCTGGCAGCCTAACATGTTTTAGATCGAATAAAACCAAAGAAGCATTCTTTGTAAAGGACCTTCCACATATCATTCCTGTAAAGTTTTGTTGAATTACCATCAATGGTTCCAGAAGAGAAGATGAAAATGAAAATAAGATTTTTCCATATGGTTCAATGTTAAAACTATGTTCTGCACTGGTGGTCATGTTTTCTAACAGATCAGAAAGAAATGAGAAATCTTTGAAAACAAACTCCAATACATCAAGTTTTGTTGAATTTTTTTCAGTGGTTCAACAGAAGATGAAAATGTTTTCTTTCCATATGGTCCAATGTTAAACTATGTTCATTGTTGGCAGCCATGTTTTAATGGACTGGAACAAAAGAGACAATCTTTGTAAAGAATTTCCTTTACATCATTCATGTTTAGTTTGGTTGGATTTGCATCAGTGGTTTAAGTGAATTTGATGAAAAGATGAAAGTTTAACTGACAGAGAAAACACCAGAGGAATAATGGACTGACAAACAACGAACTTCAAGTAATGGCAATCGCTCACACTGACCCTTTGGGTGAGGTAAGATAAAGAGGGAATAGATGTAAATATTCCTCAATGTGTACATTTGTAATGAGGTCAAAAACATGTACCTGTACGTGTTTTATTGGATGCTAATAACTCATTAAGCTAAGTGTGTTGATTTGTTCCCCTTACTTTTCTGAAGGAAATGTGGGGATATTGTTTTGGTTCTGCATCTGTATGTGTGATCAGCCCTGTCAGTGGAAATCCTTACTCATTGTTGGATTAATAGGAATTAAATATTGGTGTAGAATTGTTGCAGCTGTAGAGGCACAATACCCCTTGAGAATTTTGATTTTGGTCTGGGAAAAAAAACAGGACCAAAGAGGACCAAAGGTGTCAAATTTTACATCTCCCATGTGACTGGAATACCAGTAGGTGATCTTCCAATTACAGACTTTTTTTCCATTCTTTCAAATTTTCACTGAATCCAGATCTCTGAACTCCATACAGGTTACAACATTTACTAAAGAAACCCTTTATAGAGCAGCACCCTGGCATATGAAATCTATTGAGATATAAAACTTAGCAGTAAGTCTTCCAAGGAAGACATGTGTCGCGTGCGTAATAACACAAAAAATATTCCAAGTTCCATCAAACAGAAAGTGGGCTAGAACAATCTTAAACCATATAGGTCCTAATACTCATACTCCATGCCAATTTAAAGAAGGCTGGGATATGTGGCTCCTGAGAAAAATGTGACAGAAATTTTTGTGATGCTGAAAGCATCATCAAAAAATGAAAAATATTCTAAGTTTTGTCAGACAGGAAGTGAGCATTCCAGAGATTCAAAACTCTCTTATACAGTATAGATCTCCATACTAATACTCCATGCCAAATTGCAGAAGGCTGGGATATGTGGTTCCTGAGAAAAATGTGACAAAAATTTTTGTAATGCTGCAGACGACGCAAGATGATGGATAGTGATCCCTATATGTGACCATTCATGCAGGCAACACAATTAAAAAAAAAATACACAAAAAATAACATATTAGTTTGATAAAGTCCACCAAGATGAAGTTTGGAAACCATACAGGTCTAGAGAACATATTTTTTTACATTTTGGTTTGTTATATGTTGGAACCCCTCCTGTATTGACTGGTCTAGAGTTGCTTCCCTTTGCATAAGTGTGCAATGGGAGGTAAATCTGGAACTCTGTTGAAATTGGAAACTGGTCTTTTCCCTCCTACTCAATCAGTAACCATCTTTGGGATTTTCAGTAAAGCTCTTTCAGTAATCATTTAGGCTTTTTCTCAGTAATCATTAAGATCATCTTTCAGTAATCATCAACATATGCTGAATTCAATGAATGGTTACAAATTGATGTGCAAATTATAGATTACCTAAATCTTGCACACAATGTTTTCAAATATCATGCATTATTGTTCTGAACATAAGAATATATGCTCTATTGTTTGTGCCCTTAGACGTACAATTGGAATCTTCTGGTCACTTAAGATTACGAACAAGGATGTACACAAGATAACAGGCTCTGATGACATGAGAATAATATTAAGAAGAAAGAGATGGAGGTGGATCAGTCATGTTCTATGTAACCCACCAGAAGACATGACTAGAGTTGCCTTGAGGTGGACATCAGAAGGAGAGAGAAAGCAGGGACACCCCAAAACAACATGAGGTTGCACAGCTGAAGCTGAAATGCAGGAAATCAGATGGAGTTGGGGAGAACTGGAGAGGAAAGCAACCAACAGAGAGGAATGGAGTTCCCTAATCCTTGCCCTATGTGCCTCCTAGCATTTCAAGAACTAAGTAGGTAGGACTTTTCGTGAAGTGTAACCCCGACAAATAAGGACAGATACACAGAATGGCATCATGATATCTTTACTTTCTAATATTTATACCATCCTGTTCGATATTGAACTCATCTTTAAAATTGGCATGATAATCTCGGGAGGATTAAAATATACAGGACAATTCCATGGAATATTGTGCCTGGAAACATTGGCCTTTCATTTTTGTGGCAGCCGATCCAATAATCCCAACATCAACTGATCTATTCAGACTTCATTGTGACAAGTTGACAAATTTCAATTTTTCAAATATAACTAAGTCTGCTGTAAACATCACAAAACCACAAAGCAAATAGCATTTTCCAGTTTAAGGGCTATGCAGAGCGTAGCATGATACAACAACAGCATGTCGACCACTGAAATTTGAACAAGTGTAATTGAAAGTGACTGTGGACATACTCAAGAGCTTGACACAACAAGAGCTGTCGCCGGATACAACAACAGCATGTCGACCACTGAAATTTGAACAAGTGTAATTGAAAGTGACTGTGGACATACTCAAGAGCTTGACACAACAAGAGCTGTCGCCGAATGGCATCCAATTATACCCCGCTCACATACACAAGCTGAGAAATCCTTTACAAAAAATTTCAATATATGGCTATAATGGAAAAAATTGAAATTATAGGCAATCAGGAAGTAGACTAGTGACAGACTTGAAAAGGGGAGACATGGTATAGCTCACCATACCAAAGCTTCAGACCAAATATAATATCATAACTACATACACAAGCTGAGAAATCATGACGAAAAATTTCTATATACGTGTATGGCTATAATGGAAAAAAATCAAAGTTATCGGCAAACAGGAAATAGATGAGTGACAGACTTGAAAAGGGGAGACACAGTACAACTCATCATATCAAAGCTTCAGACCAAATACCAAATCAATACTATATACACAAGCTGAGAAATCCTTGACGAAAAAATTTCAATATATGGCTATAATGCGAAAAGTCAAAGTTATCGGCAAATGGGAAGTAGACAAGTGATGGACTTGAAAAGGGGAGACACGGTACAAATCATCATAATTAAGCTTCAAACCAAATATCAAATCCTTACTACATACCATTGACAAAAAATTTCAATACATGGCTATAATGAAAATAAATCAAAGTTATCGGCAAACAGGAAGTAGATGAGTGACAGACTTGAAAAGGGGAGACACTGTACAACTCATCATACCAAAGCTGCAGACCAAATATCAAATCCTTACTATATACACAAGCTGAGAAATCCTTGACGAAAAAATTTCAATATATGGCTATAATGTGAAAAAATCAAAGTTATCGTCAAACAAGAAGTAGATGAGTGACAGACTTGAAAAGGGGAGACATGGCACAACTCATCATATCAAAGCTTCAGACCAAAAATCAAATCATTACTATATACACAAGCTGAGAAATCTTTGACAAAAAATTCATTATATCTGTATAATGGGGAAAAAATATACTAAGTCGGTAAACAAGAAGTAGTATTTGCACAGGTCCAACAAGAGCTGTCGCCGAAGGGCAGCCAGTTAAACCCCCACTCATTGAACCCTGCATTTATATGGCAAGTGCAAAATTAAGTGTGTGTGGACACAATACAGGTGTGGACACAGTACAAGTGTTGACACAATAGATGCATTTACACAGCTGCAGAAAAAAAAAGTGTGACAAAAAAATGTTTGGGAAATGAAAAAGAAAAACACACAAACAGGTAAATAGGAAGTGGTGATTCTATATGGCTGAAAAGGGGAGATGCAGAATAAGGCCTCATACTGAAGCACCATACCAAATATCAAGTGGCTGTCTGTTGCAGTTGTTGAGAAAAGTGTGATGAAAAAGTCCAATTTTGAATATGAAAAGTAAGATACGCACAAACTCGGTAAACAGGAAGTGGTAATTCCATATGGCTGAAAAGAGGAGATGCAGTATAAGTCCTCATACTGAAGCACCATACCAAATATCAAGTGGCTGTCATGCACAGTTGTTGAGAAAAGTGTGACGAAAAAGTCCAATTTTGAAAATGAAAAGAAAAAATGCACAAATCGGTAAACAGGAAGTGGTGATTCAATATGGCTGAAAAGGGGAGATGCAGTGTAGGACCTCATTCATAAGTAGTATACCAAATATCAAGTGGATGTCATGTGCAGTTGTTGAGAAAAGTGTGACGAAAAAGTCCAATTTTGAAAATGAAAAGTAAAAAACACACGAAGTCGGTAAACAGAAAGTGGTGATTCAATATGGCTGAAAAAGAGAAAAACAGTGTAGGACCTCATACTAAAGTAGTATACCAAATATCAAGTGGCTGTGATATGCAGGTGCATAGAAAAATGCGACGGACAGAATAACGGACAGATGGATGGACGGACGGACAGAGGTAAAAAAGTATACCCCCTTCTTCGGAACAGGGGTATAATAATTGCATGGACACAATAAGGGGATTGACCCAGTAATTAGCTGGACACACACTAGGCAAAATGAAAATTAGCCCTTATGACTCCTTATTGTTCCTCTTTGACCCATGATAGCTCGAAAACAGTAAGAGCTACACCAAACCCATTGACATACTACTGAAAGCTCATATCAAGTGGAATCCTAAGAAAACTAGAGCTGTCGCCGAATGGCAACCAATTATGCCCCTGCTCATTGAACCCTGAATCAATATGGCAAGTGCAAATTTAAGCGTGTGTTGACACATACAAGTATGGACACAATTATATGCCTCTCCTTTTCCCAAAATATATAAAAGGGAAGTTCTGAGCCTGAAAATCAATTCTATGGGTGCTAGGAAATCTTCCTGTAAAGTTTCATCCATTTTGAGGCACTTTGAATATTCCCGCCTTTTTCCAGTTTACATAGCAACGGCAGCCATTTTGAAAATTCTGAGACCCAAAATCATTTCTATGGGTGCTAGACATCCTTCTTGTAAAGTTTCATCAAATTTAAAGCACTTTGAATTTTCCTGCCTTTTTTCAGTTTCCATGGCAACCGCGGCCATTTTGAAAATTCCAAAAGATATATATGTGCACATCCACTTATTGTAAGTTAGATTCCTTTGAAGTAGTTGGAATTTGTTTGCAAACTTTCTAAAAAAAACATGAAAAGTTGTGTTTTTCATTCGTACGGACAGACGGACAAGGGTAAAACAATATGCCCCCCGACTTTTCGTCGTGTGGGCATAAAAATCCCATCGAAATCTGACTAAAAATAAAAGTTTCATGTAATCTGCAAGTTTCCAGTATTGGCCCCTTCGACCCCTTATAGTTCCAAAACAGTAATAGCTACGACAAATCTGTTGTCATACTACTGAAAGCTTATATCAAGAGGAATCTAAAGAGAAAAATCCCATCAAAATCCGATGAAAAATAAAAATTCTAGGTAATCTGCAAATTAGCAATTTGGCCCCGTTTGGCCCCTCATAGCTAGGTAAGCAAACAAGTTACAAAAAATCTAAAAGCATAGTGCTGTGTTAATTTTTCATAGGCAATCCATTGAAAAAAACTGCATCAAAATCGGACAAAAAATAATTTTTTTAGATTCGCCCCTTTTGGGCCCCATTTATCTTGGGAATGGTACATGCTACGTGAAATCCATTGGAATGCTGCTGATTGGAAATTTCCTCAGGAGCACACTGAAAGAAACCCCATCAAAATCTGATTAATAATAAAGATTCTACAGACAAATATGTGAATACATCCAATTTAACCCCTTTTGGCCCCCTTTTCAAAAACAGGTGGGGTCACAATGACCAAAACTACTAAAAGCCTTCCTTTTGTACCAAAGAACATTATGTTAAAATTTCATAAGATTGATCAATTGGAACGAAAGTTATTGACCAAAAACAAAATTGTCTACAGACGACAACAACGACAACCTCAACGATGACAGCACCATAACAATATACGACCGCAAAAATTTTTGCGGTCGTATAAAAATGGTAGGGAAGGGCAACGAAAAAAGTGAGTGTTTTGCAAATTTGAACAGTGGTGTCAAAAATCCATAACAATTTGACTGATGAGTGTAATGTCATAATTTCAACCTTAAATCCAAGAAAATTACAGTCTATCTGTAATGCTTGGCATCTATGGGATCACCTACAAAGGTGAACAGTCCACCTCCCTACATGGATTAAGCTAGTTAGTCTGTATTGCCATTATAATTATCAATATAAAAATCAAAGCGCTGAACACTGGAGTGCTGTTTAGGCAGTTATTTTTTAAATCAGAAAAAAATGTGAAACCCGATATTAAAAAAAATTTCAGTCCATAAGCTTTAATTATCTCATCCATATACAATATGTCAAGTGGTTGCGGGACTTTCCTTTTCATGAGTGCGAGATTTCTTTATTTTTGTCTTGATGCTTTTTTTATCAAATACAACTAGAGGTTATAGATGACTTTACTTTTTATTGAGGGAGGCACGAAATTCCTCTTTTATTGTGTTTTGGGCATTTCTGCTGGTTCTTAAATATTTTTGGTCAAATAAATCAGTTGTGAACTGTTTTTGGACCATTTGGTGTTTTATGTTCTGTTAAATTTTTACTTTGTGTTTAATCAAAGGGAAACAAAAAGTACTGCTTGCTTTTAATCATTATGTTGCTGTTATCATTGATAACTGTTTGGGGGAAAACTAAAGATTGCAAGCTTGTTAATGAAACCACTCCCTGTCTCTCCTTTATTATTTGTCTGATGTACATTTCTTTCATAATTGATGATGTTGTTATACCAAATCTATTTAGAAGTATTTCAATTGAAATTTCATATGTAAGAAGGCTTGCTATTATAGTCAACGGAAATTATGTCCTTAGCTAGCTGTCAGTAACTGCGAGCATTTGTCCTGTGTGTATTGTCTTCATGTTTTATGTACTTCATTGTAAGGGTACTTGTCTTGATAAGTTGGACTTTTTTCTAGTTTGATTTTTACTGTGAGTCTTATTGTGTATTTATTTTAAGCCATTCACCACTCATAGGGGGAGGGTTTGGATCCAAGAAAACGAGTTTAACCCCACCGCAATTTTTGCGCCTGTCCCAAGTCAGGAATTTGTTGGTCATTGGCTTTTCCTTGTCTTCTTATAAAATTTTAGTTTTTTGATATTTAGGTTATTGGATGTGGTTTGTTTCCATTGATTTATTCACTTTTTTACCTTTTTGGGGCCATTTAGGGCTTGCTATATGGTGTGAGGTTCCTTACTGTGTTGAAGACCGTACAGTGACCCCTAGATGCTTTGTTTTGGGTCGTTTTAACATGGATATGGGATGTTGTCTCCTTGACATTTACCCCATTTCCTTTCTTTTTCATATTTAGGGCTATTCCATTAAAATGGATGCGGGTAGGTAGAAAGGGACTTCAAAGTACCCCCAATATCAACAAACCCCATCCAATTTAATGGAATAGCCCCTTACCGCATTTCTCCTTTTATTCCATTCTTCTATAAACATTTTAAAATATTTTTTTTGTCTTTTCTGATTCAGTCAAATGAGTGGTGTTGTGGAATTTTGGGTGACCTTTTGTGCATAACAGTACCAATATGTTTGTTGACGTCGTTAAGGCTACTGTGTTCAACTATACAAACTCTGCAGAACGTCTTTCCAATGACCATCCACAGAACTGTCAAGTGTGCTGCTTGCAGCACGTTGTATCAGGGATTGTGATTGAACCTTCATTCATAACTCACAATCTGTTCACTATGATTGCCGGTGGTCCATCCATTTACATAACTTTATTTACGTCGCCGAAGCCTTAACATCAACAAATATATCAACCAAACTCATCATATTTACGATTGTTTACATGCGGGCTCATCAGCTGTTTATCACACCGATATCGCATGTTAACCCGATTTTGATTGGGTCTCATATACCAGTTACGATGTTGCCATTTACTTCAAGGCTAAATCTGCCATTTTCCACTGTTTGCCCTCAACATATAGGTTTAGCTTGACGTTTGAGTTGTATATCATTTCGAAGCATTTTAACTAAGGAATCCAAATTTGCTTGAAAATATGGGGTGAACTGTTTTGATTTTTTGCAAAATGGCACAGAATAAAAATATGAAATAAACAATAATATTTACATTTGAAAAAACATGTGCTTCCCAGTCCTTGTCAGGGCCTTATTATGCACCCAGTAAAACAATATTCATACACCAGCTTCAAATATGACAGTTGTCTCAATAAATATACATAATCAGCTTTCAAAAAAGTATTCTCATGATATTCTAACTGAAAGGATAAACATTTTAGCACTTCAAACATCCTCTTTTCAAATTTTAGATTTTTTAAGAACTTTATGACTGAGGGACCAGTTGACCCGGAAGTGGTTAATGAGACCTAAGCAAATATCAAGAATTTGGATTATCTCCCTTTCAACGACCTAATTGTGTAAACAAACATTTTTTCGTGTGAATTTCTTCAAAATCAGGTTTTTACCCGGATTTTCATTTCACGATCGTGAAATCATCAAAGGACATCAAAATCTCCAAAAACATGTCTAAATCATCAAAGGTTGCAGGTTTGATTAAATAGCAAAGAGTCTACAGCAATAGAAGAATTTACTATGTTTCCATTCATGAAAACTTCTAAAACATTACAGCGCATTGCGGGATTTTTTTATGAATCAACTGAATCACGAAAGGCGAGTGTCAAATTAAGCTACATTTTCTTGCTGTATTTTGTTTGAGCTACACAAACTTTCCATTTGAGCATTTTTAAATAAAACAATTGGAATGTGTGCAGTAGTTTCTCGCTATCTGTAATTCTTGACACCCAGACATGAACTATGTTATGCGTATTTGTGAGGTATATCTGGCTGCTTATTTCATCTGCCTAAACAGCACAAAAATGCAACAGAGCTGCTGGATGGGGTTAATTTGAGATATGCTGCAACTTAGAGTTCTCATAAAAAATGCACTGCCCAGATGAATTTTAAAGTAGTGGAAATATCTATGGTGTTTTTTTTTTTTTAATTTTGAACTACTAATAAATATTTGATCAATGCAATGGTAATGTGTGAAACTTGACAGGTCTTCTAAAGTCTCTTAATTAATACACTCTTCAATTCAGACAAAGATTTCGCAAGGGGGTTATTTTGGTGCTTGGAATCTTTTATGTTCGACCAAATCATTGCTTTAACATGTACACTTTAAGATTTCTAAACTAAACAAGAGCTGTCACCGAATGGCAGCCAAAGATACCCCCCCACTCATTGAACCCTGAATCGATATGGTAAGTGCAGAATTAAGTTGGTGTGGACACAATACAGGTGCAGACACAGTACAAGTGTGGACACAATGATATAATCTTCAAGAAAAAACTTTTCACAAGGGTTCCAATGAAAACACTCTGTCTAAATCAGACAAATATAAAATTCACCCTTTTCAGCCTATTTGACATTTTATACATTTACATATAGTGTTCTTTCTTTATCTAAAGTTTCATCAAAATCCTTCAAGTGGATTAAGAGGAGTTGTGTTTAAAAGGTAACCCATACGTAGGGAATCAATGAAAACTCAAAGTTGAAT
>MJUU01015848.1:0-11791 GCA_002080025.1 Modiolus philippinarum | reverse complement strand
CATTGCCGCCATGTATTCTGGTTTTATTGTCTTAGTCATTTACATTTCTGTGTGTGTGTGGTCTTTACATTGCCGCCATGTATTCTGGTTTTATTGTCTTTGTCATTTACATTTCTGTGTATATGTGGTCCTTACGTAGCCGCCATGTATTCTGGTTTTATTGTCTTTGTCATTTACATTTCTGTGTATATGTGGTCTTGACATTGCCGCCATGTATTCTGGTTTTATTGTCTTAGTCATTTCCATTTATGTGTATATGTGGTCTTTACATTGCCACCATGTATTCTGGTTTTATTGTCTTTGTCATTTACATTTCTGTTTATATGTGGTCCTTACATAGCCGCCATGTATTCTGGTTTTATTGTCTTTGTCATTTACATTTCTGTGTATATGTGGTCTTGACATTGCCACCATGTATTCTGGTTTTATTGTCTTAGTCATTTACATTTCTGTGTATATGTGGTCTTTACATTTCCGCTATGTATTCTGGTTTTATTGTCTTTGTCATTTCCATTTCTGTGTATATGTGGTCTTTGCCGCCATGTATTCTGGTTTTATTGTCTTAGTCATTTACATTTCTGTGTGTATGTGGTCTTTACATTGCCGCCATGTATTCTGGTTTTATTGTCTCAGTCATTTACATTTCTGTGTATATGTGGTCTTTACATTGCCGCCATGTATTCTGGTTTTATTGTCTTTGTCATTTACATTCTGTGTATATGTGGTCTTTACATTGCCGCCATGTATTCTGGTTTTATTGTCTCAGTCATTTTCACTTCTGCGTATATGTGGTCTTTACATTGCCGCCATGTATTCTGGTTTTGTTGTCTTAGTCATTTACATTTCTGTGTATATGTGGTCATTACATAGGGTCTGTAAGTCGCGTCATATGACACCGAGAATTCACGATAAAATTGAAATTTGAAGACGTCTCCCGCCAAAAGATGACGTTTTAGGATTATGACGTTTAATTTTTTTTGTTTAGAACGTCATATATTATCGTGCAAAATGCAACTTCCAAAATTGTACCTGGAAGTTTCAAAATTTAACGAGACTTACAGACCCTATTGTCGCCATGTATTCTTGTTTTATCATTTTTGGTTGTTGCTTCGGCATTCATTTGGAAAGTTTTCATTTAAGGATGGTCACTCCTCCGGGTTTTGAAACTATCTCTGACTTTCGGAATTTTCTTATTTTATCCATCATGATGCATTAGAAAATTTTGTGCACTGACACCCCCTTTTCTCTTAATATGATTGTGTACATTTTCACAAGACCTATGACAAAATTTGATGAAATCCTTGATATTCCTTCATTGCATTTCAAAGGTTGATTGCCTTAATGCAAAGTGAATGAAAGTCTAGAGAAGTTCAGTTTCCCGCCAAAATTTTCACACTAACCTATCAATATTTTTGCTTAAAATGATGTATGATCCATAATCTAATAAATGAAAATATTAATTTTGAATCCTTGATATAGTAAACTTGGGGAGTGACCATCCTTAATTTCATTTTAATTCATTAATGATGTATTCTCCGTAGGTTTCAGTCTCATTGAAATCTCGTTTATTAATTATTCTTAAAACTTGCCTTATGAGTGAAATTTTTTTTTATTAATTCATATCATATAATGATATTCCCCAATGTTGGCAAAACATTATGTACCTATGACAAGTAGTTTTTGAGAAATGAAAAATTCTGATTTTTTTACCAAAATTGACCATTGATTACAGTATGAATTTAGCGTATTATTGTGTAAGGGTAATGAAAATCCCTTCTCATTAAAAAGTATGCATCTTAATGATTTTTTTCTAAAATAAAAAGTCTTAAATATATAATTGTCAAACATATTTAAAACAGAAATGGTGAGTTTGACAGTTTAGTTGATGGAAAATTTGAAATTCATGAATTTTACAGATTTTACGAATTTATTTATATATATATGCTTTATTCTGAAAAACCTTTGTTGGTACAATGGTATACAGAAAGACAGAGACATATAACATGATACAATTACACATATGTTGAGGTAGCAAAAAAGAACTTGATATAGAAAAGAATGCATATTTTAGAATTATCAGAGAGAATCCATTTTTTTAATTTATGATTCCAATAAATCTGCACAGTTTTTTTAGCTTTGAATGCTTTGTTAAATTCACAAGATCTCTTAATTTAAGAGTATAACTGTCATTAAAGTATTTTTTATCTATACTTTCTTTCCTTTCATCAGTAAAAAATGTGCATTTCAAAAGATAATGGTATTCATCGCCGATGTCTTCAATGTTACATAAAGGGCATGTTCTGTTTTAAATCTTGAATTTGACCAAAAAGGAACATTTTCTTACAAAACTTTCTCATATCATCACGGACCTATGTTTTTGATTAATGAGATCTGACAATCCGGAAACTTTGACAGAGAACTTGATGGTATAAATCAATATTTTTACCTAAAAAGACCCAAAAATATATCAAATTTGACGAAATTTCCACAAAATCACAAAAATAGGGGTTTTCAACAAAAATATGCACACGGACATATGGTTTCCTCTTCAAAATGATTCTTTCATGGTCTTTGCATTTTAGAAATATAGGTTTCGAGAAAAACTTGATGCAGGAAAATTTTGACCTCACAGGAGAATACATCCTTAAATGAATATCCTCTTTTTTATTTCAGGTTCACATTCCACAAGTGTACAAGAAGAGGGATGCAAGTACCACAACAGAAAACTGATCTGTTCGAATGTATATCTATCATCCATAGACTGTCGTTTTTCACTGAATGTTACGGAAATTGATTTGTCCTTTAATCGAATTGTAAGCATTCCGTCAAAGTGCTTCAAAGGACTTCAAAGTGCAACAACCATCTTTTTAAATAACAATAGAATAAAAACTATTAAATCGTATGCTTTTTGGGGTTTGAAAAATCTGATTACACTTTCCTTAGACAAAAATGAAATTACAGTTTTACCTCAATCTGTTTTTGCACCACTTATATCCTTATTGTATCTTCAGCTTAGTGGAAACCAGTACAGCTTTAACTTACTGTTATTTCAAGGAGTCTTGGAAGAATTATCCCCGTTGAAAAATCTTAAGAATTTGACTCTTGATGTTAACCACAAAATAAAAAGTAGCGACTGGTGTCCTGTATCTCTAAGTGTGAATAGCTTACATGTCATCACGGACAACCCTTTACGCATAAACAAAAAAATATTTAAAAACTTTCCAAATTTGAGTGAATTGGTAATTGACGATGTTCATGAAATAGACAGTTACTCATTTCAGCATCTTTACAATCTGAAATCATTAAAAATTATCGTAGATGACGGTAAGCCAGACATTAGCAGCGTGTTCCTGTCTTTGAGTGCTTTTCGAGGACGAAATATGAGTCTTATTTACATACACGGGAATAATTATCGGAACAGTTTTGATATCAACAAGAATCATTTTATACATATTCAACATATCTGCTTAAAACAGCTAGTGTTAAAAGCTTTGTTTATCTCGCATGTAGAACCACGAAGTTTTGAAGTTTTTGCTTATAAATCAAGGTGTTTGCAGGTTCTAGATATGTCAGAAAATCCAATATCAACCGCAGGAAATGTCTGGCTCCTGAAGATATCGATATTTCCGCAATTAAGGGTTTTTAGAGTATCAAATTTTAGGAAAGCAAATTTTGTTGAAAACAACTTTTACGAGGTGCAATATGTATCACATTATCAAGCCGTAAAGGTCTCATTACCAGTTAATCTAGAAGAACTGCACTTTACAAAAACTTATTCAAGATACGATATACCTAACTCATTAATCGTCGTGAATGGCAACAAATTAAAAATATTGGACTTAGCTTATTTCAGATTTCCCGCATGCAACGGAACTATTTATGGCCTACCAAATTTAATGACTTTAGATATGTCTGGTTGGAACTGTACTGTGCTCGATGAACATCTTCTGTCACATTTTCCAAAGTTACAAAAACTGATTGCAAGGAAAAGTTTTCTTGGAAAAGGCTTAACGAGTAACAGTAACAGTTTTAAATTATTTAAGGGGAACGTAGATTTACGATATATAGACATATCAAACAATGGAATTTCAATGATACCAACCAATATGTTTGGGTCCTTTTTAAATCATTTGGAATTCCTTAATGTATCAAACAATAAATTACATGATTTTCCTCTGCTTTCCACAGAGATGTCTAAGTTAAAAGTTGTTGATTTACGTTCAAATAACATCGCAACTATTCCAAGTAATATCAGGAACACACTTGAGATTGTATTTCCAAATCAGCTATATTTAGATGGGAGTCCTTTCCAGTGTACGTGTGAAAACGTCGAGTTTTTAAAGTGGTTAAGTACAACAAAACTTATAACATCAATTGATATGAAACTGATAAAATGCATAACGGAATCCGGTTCCGTAACAAGCATGTCATCAGTTGTGAATGATATAGCAAACGTTATGAGACATTGTGAAACAAAGATATGGGTGATTATTGCGACTACATTATGTTCATTTGTCGTTATGGTTGTAATACTAACAATTGTATATATCCGATATAAATACGCCATAGAATACATGTATATCAGGATTAAAATAAAACTGAAGAGATACAAAAAACTGGAAGAAAACGATTTTGTATTCCAGGCATTTGTTTCTCACAGTCATTTAGATACCGAATGGGTTGTCGAACTTTACAAAAATTTGAAAGATAGAGGAGTTGAGGTATGTTTTGACGCTAAAGATTTCATTGCAGGGAACTCAGTGGCGGAAAATATTGTTCAAGCCATTGACACGAGCAGGAAAGTTATATTTGTCATAACTGAAAATTTCCTTCAGAGTACATGGGGATCATACGAATTGGAAATGACACAAAGGCATGCCTTTAGGGAAGATCGTGATAACATGATCATTGTTATTATAAAAGATGATATACCGCTTCATAAAATGCCAAAAGTACTTCGGGATATATGGTATAAAATTTTATGCATCAAATGGCATAGTGAACCAGCAAACGAGTTCGAAACGGAGGATGTATTTTACAATAGATTGTATGAAGCCATTTCACTCTAACATGTTAATCATTTACTCTTCGGTCATGCATGTATGTTTTTTAGCTTGACGCACAATTGTGATAATAAATTGAAAGTGTGCAGTTTGTTTAAGGCAATATAAGCGCATACATCTTAGATTTATCTCTTGTTTATATTTATCATTTTCAAAGAGTAATTAGTGATTTTCTCATCTGAAACTAAACCATAATTATATTAAAATCCATAACTTTCCATTTCTTAACAGATATTTGACACCCGTTTGATAAATGCAATTCCAGTTTCTGTGCAGTTGTAAGCATTTAAAAGTTTCTACGGCAGAATTTGTTTTGGAACGGTATTTGCAAAGTAAACTTATAGTGTCGACCATGCGAGTAAACTCATATGCTTATGGGAATAATCGTACTAAATTACTTAGACAAGTGAATGGTCAAACCGTATTACATGGTCGTGCACCGTTAGAGCATTCTCTAATGGTCGAACTAAACGTTAATAGTCATGACCGTACAAATTTATCCATGTGGTTTTACTTTGTGTGTCTTGTCTTTTTTCTAGTTCGTTTACTTTATGTCTAAAGGAGTCTAGGATAATGTTTATTTCGCTGAACTTGATTACTCTTTATTCAGGGGCCGAATCCGACCTGCCGTTGGGTGTGGGGTTTTCTCACCGTTAATTGAAGATCTTATGGTGGCTTTGAGTTGTTATAACTCCCCTTGTCTCTTTGACACATTCCCCGTTTCCCTTCTTTTTTCTATTACTTATGTGTATTGTAATGGTCGAACTTGTATATTCGGCGATCTTACAGGTATGTTCTGACAATATGAAAATCACACTACAGGCCATGGCCGCACGAGTATACTCATTTGCACTGGCGGTTGGTCGATGCCCGTAACTCCAGTTACGGTCAGCCCAACAAGGCGGAGGTCGATTTTGGTAAGTTCAACAAATCCTTTAAATACTCTTTTCATATGTTCAATAATATACAAAGGGTATTAAGATATTATTGTTACTGTCCGTTGTTTTCAGCATCAGTAACATCAATAAGAACTTCACATTATTTACACAGAGTTTAGTATGATAATAAGTACAACCTGTGGAAGGGTGTCAGAGGAAACAACGGCAGTAGAATACCGAAGGAACAAAGGGGCGAAATTCACAAAAATCGAAGTCCAAAGACAGGGCAAAACGAACAGTCACACTTCATAAGTTCGAGAATGTCACAACTAATTCTACAGAAAATGCCATATTTCATAAGTTCAGGAATTCTGTAAATGTTGCTTTTCATAAGTTCGGGATCCCCATACTCAATTTTGTAGAACCTATAATGACACCTAATGTCGCCTGCTACATGTAATCCCATTTGTCATTTTTAGACACGAAGATAAAGCTATCTATTAATATCAACACAAAAGTAGATATTCAAAAAGTAGTACAGTGAAGAATATTTCCTTTTTATAAACTTAATATTTTAATTCTGCACACCTTCTCAACTATCCGCTAAAACAAACTTAAGTGACAGTATCCATCATACAAAACAACAGAAAAACCAATATCAGGCAGATTTCCCTGATCAATGTATCAAATCTTATCATTAAAATACAGCATCTCTACATAAAGAAGGGCTTGACGCCCTTTATAAATCAACAAGTAAGAATTAGAAATGATGCCCGTAACTATAATTTAGGATGCCCGTAAATAGTACCTCGTTGTCTGAAGGAGATGCCTGTAACTGACAAATGATACCCGTAACTGGCATAAGATTCACATATCTGACATATAATGGCCGTAATAGTTTCTGTTGCTATATAGTTACACAACTAGTAATTGACATTTGATTCCCGTAACTGCTTGGATATAACTAGTGTTGAAATATAGTCATGCAACTTTCAATATTGAAATTATTCACTATTAGTGAAACAAAATACCTATACAGAAGCAATAAGCGGAAGTGATAGGTCCAAACTGGGACTAATATTAGTCCCAGGTCCAAACCATCACAATGCATTTATGCAAGTTACCAGAAATGATACAAGAAATGTCAAACTTCATATATAAACAATCATTAGTAGCAGATTACTATAATACAACAACTTGAAGAATCAGCAATATGTCAGGTAGTCAAACAATCTATACCATCACCAATTATGTCAAAATAATAAAATTATATATTACAAAAAAAAATTATGTCAAAATCTTATTGTTATCGAATTCATTGATTTTTTAAATCATTTAAAATACCATATACAGGTCAATTATGTATTAATTTTATGATCCAAAACAATGACGTGTAATCAAAACAGCAATTTTAGAAGAAAAAAAAACAACAACCATCTAAATTACGTTTAATTTTGGATACTGCTGATGATTATTTCAACGACTTATGTCCTTAATTGTATATCAAAGTTAAACATTGTAATTCAGTTGTATTTGTATTGTCGGATCTGTTCCAGATGAGCAATACAGGCTTTTGTGGGCCTCTTGTTTTAAGAGTTAAAGATACGGCTATATCCGTTCATTGTATCCCCTCCCTTTCTAGTAATGATTTTCTTTTCCTTCAGGACAGTTAATGTGTACAACACAACAAATACATGTCGAACGATTCGGAAAAGATTATAAACCATACTGTAGCAGAACATTTATCTGACGACAATTGAATGTTTAGGGTATTGAATATTTGAAATATTTGATGAAACGACTGGCAATACCATATATCGATCACAAACTTTGATATCAAAATTACAAATTTGTTCGATAAGATAAATGAAGGGATAAAACCAAGAATAAACATTGAAAATAAAACTATATCTTAAAAAAAACTGTACACTCTTCTTCCACAACGACAGACACTGACGATGACCAGAGTAAAAATTACAGACAGGTAATGCAGAAATATACGATTTAATTCCAGATGTTATAGATGAATTGACTAACATGAAAAGGTTGCCCGATTTCATAAAGCCTGCTTCAGGCTATTTCTGAAGGATTTATTTCCAATACTATTGCATTCAACCTCCTGCCTGATGTTGCCAACTTTTATTCCCAACCAACCATATACAGTAACCGATACAGTCAGGAGGCATTGTCATTTTTAATTACGGTAAAACATTGTTTAAGATAAAGGAATAAACCTTTTCCGCGGTGAAAAAGGTAAAGGTATTAATTCAGCAATTCCACTGCAACCGAAAGACATCCAGATTAATTTTGTGTACCATCTGATTCAGTCATAACTAAGAAATCGTCAAAATTTGCAGCCAGTGCACATAATCCAGGAACCCTGACAATATCTTTAAACGCATTTGCAAACGGATGTGAAATTATCGATAGATGGGAAAAAGCTTGAAAGTGGATTTGGGAACTCTAGGCGATGAAAATTTGTGTGGCTACGAAACCCCACCATCATTGGAGGAAAGAAAGACAAAGCATGATGTAGAAATGAGGTGAAAGATGATGTGAATTCTTTATACTTAAATGGTGTGAACGGATTCGAATGTGTCCAAGAAAAAAAACCGTGGCGCTATAAAAAAAAACGCACTTCTATCACTTCTATATCACACCTCAGTAAAAGGATTAAGGAATTGCGTACCTTGGTGATAGAAAAACAGGTGGCACTCAACAATCTTTTGGCTTATGTTTAAGCTGACTGGAAATCTAACAAGTTTCACCTGCAATAAGTTTCGACAAGACTAAAATTATCAATTCAGAAACATTTATTGAAGACCTTTTGAATTATTTTGACAAGATCGGTTTTACTGAAGCCACACAAAGGAATTATACAGCTGGGAATAAAAGTATGATATTACTAGACAAACAAGAGAATTATGTTTGTTTGAAATCTCTTGATACTTGTTATTGATCAAGACAATTCGACTTTTGTAACACAGAGAAGTGATAAATGAACCGTCTCACGAGAGTCGGCGAGAATTCTAGGAAGTACTATCTTTCGAAGTTTTGGATTCAACGGGAACATTTTGATAAGATTAATCATCGTAAAGTGATTCCAGTCAGTAGTGAGCTTCATGAGTTGTTGGAGTATGGAACATCGCGGGAGATAAATGCACTATGAACGTTAGTTAGTAAAGTAATGCCTGTTTATCATCCTGATTTGTCATTTAGAGAAGAAGGTTGTTGCATAATTCCGCTTGGAGATGGTTATGTTGTTATAAGTGGTAATGGTAAATGAGTATACGGAATCAACAAAGTACGCAGAGCTTTTGAATTTTAGTCAAGGAAAGAAAGACTAACTGATCAACATTACAAACTACCTGTTTATTACACCACCCAAGTTGTCAGCAAAATGGCTGTCAAGCAGTGCTCCTGAAAGCTTCACCTTAATACGGGACTTTCGAGAAAGGAGCTCTAGTCTAATTAAAGGTGAAAGCGATCTACTCAAATACCAGTTAGAGGGATAACTGGATTCCTGACCTATTGAAATAAATAATATACACCCTAACAAACGAATTATTTGTGTGCTTATAATTTGTCCTAAATGACAATTATTTAGCTAAATTTTAATTGACGAAAAAGAATTAACCTGAAGCGCAACAAACTGATTAAATATAAATCATCCTTAACTCAACAGTGTAAATTAATTTTTTTCGTATAATACACACGAAATTTCCGGAGTGAACACGACTCCAAAGTCCCGCATTGAGGGATCGATGAAAGATACACTACGGATTTATATGGAGCGCAGAATCCAAAAAGGCCTTCCCGAAATACCCCAGAATAGAAACACTTGATAGAAGAACTAACAGTATTCGCCATTACACGTTACTTCAAAGCAGAATTTCCCTGAGCATAGCAGATACTACGGAAACCCACTAAAGAAATACTTCTTACAGTAATTCTGATCTTGATAGAACATCCCCCCCCCCAAATTACGAATTGCCAGTTCAGTATGCAATACCATGCTACAGTTTGAAAATGTCGTCCGTCAAAAACTGCTTAGTCAATCAGTCTTACAATGTGAGCAAAGGAAAACGCATGTTAACTTTTGCTGGGCAAATCCTGGAGTTGTCTATAGCTGACTATAATGGTATGATTTAGATATCGTTTAATAAATCCCAGGAGAAATCATTGCTGAAATGGATAAACATTAGAAATTCTACGTTCTGTTGGAAGATGAAGCGTGGATCCAAATAGGAAACTGGAGCAAGACGTCGAATTCTCAAAACAGCAAGTACATGAAATATTCACCCATTCGTTTGTCGACTTTGAGGCAGCATTGGTAGCACTGATTGCGTTAATATTAGAAGATGTATCAAAGAAGGCATCAGTATCACCGGAAGTCAATACTTTCCAGCACAAGTAGTTGATATTGGAAAAAGCCGCAGGTTTTCAAAAAACGTTTTTTGAAAACCTGCGGCTTTTTCCCATATCAACTACTATCTACGGTACTAACGAAAATAAGCAATTGTTATTCACTACAGTTGAGACGGGTAAAACGGGCTAGATTCTTAGTTCACTCACATTTTTTACGTTGCTTGCGGTTTAAGCATAACACGGGTTATACATAACACTGACGTGTATCTCTGGTTCTACACTTTTGATTCCTATATATGTCTAGTAAGTCTGACAGGTCGTCACCAGTTACTCTCTCTATAACAAATATATTGCTAAAAGGATAATATAAATATACGATTTCCCCTTGAATATCAAGTATTTCGTAAAAACCATACACCTTTGTTTTTATTTTTTTTTTAGATTGGTCAAATCATATGCGAGCATTTTTTTTACCTGATTTTATTATAAAAGTCAAACATTATTACTTACCACAACGTCAACGGTTATGCACCCTCCTACCTGAAATACACTCATGGTTTTTTTTATCTAATAAATATTCGGGTTATAAAAAATGACAACGATTCCCGTATATTTTTCAGAAAAGTCTAATACGAATAATTTTAAAACAATTCAAGGAGTAAAAAATATGCCGAGTGATTACTTCCGCTTACTCGACGTGGGCCCTTCGGGGTCGGGCAAAACGAATTTGCTAATGCACCTTTTATTTAAACCCTTATTGTATTACGACAAAGTTATTCTTTACGCAAAGAACTTAGAACAACATTACTACAAGGAACTAATTCGAAGATTCGAGGAAATAGCGGAAAAACTAGGTGTGTCTCTGGAAGATTTATTACAACTATCTAATGATAAAGTTGAAGTTGAAATATCCACAATAATATGTCCATTGTGTGTGTTTTTAACATTTAAATGTTATAATATCTATCGAAATTATCTATATTTGTTTAAATCGTACATTCTTTCTTCTTTGTTTACATAATCGTGTTTAATCAATATCAAACGAATGACTACCGTATTTTAAATGACTCGCAAATCGATTTTCTGTAGTATAATGGTTATCGTTTCTACATTATAAACAGCGTAGTAAGAATAGTTGGGGTTCGATCCCCACTTACGCAGGTTTATTTTTTTTTAACTAAGGTAATATCCTATAGGAACAGATTTATTCTTATCCAAGAAAATTCTTCCCTTGTACTCGTTTTTATTTGCACATCTCTCAAAGTTTGTGAGGTGAAGAATACTGAAATGATCAATACTTTGTTCTTTAGATGTCCTATTTAGATGTACTTTTTTCATGCTAAATTCTCTCGTGTTTTTCACTTCTTCACCCTTCAACATCTTGTTAAAATCTTCTTGAGTTAACTTAGTTTTATTTAGCCCTTTTCCCTTTTTCTTATCACTAATTACATTGTCTGTTTCTATCATTACAGTCATGTATAA
>MJUU01015842.1:7315-18819 GCA_002080025.1 Modiolus philippinarum | reverse complement strand
ATCAAATGTATTTGAGAGATTGTTTGTCTCATTGAGGTCTACATTTGATACTGGGGGTCCAAAATGATAGGACCATTCATTTTGGACCTATGGCCCAAAAACCATTTTTCGGGGTCCGATTTTAGAGTTTTTTGCCTATATCTCAAAAACTATTAAAGATACGAAGAAACTATAAAGAAGATAAATTGTTCAGCTCAATATGGCCGACAAAATGGGGTCAAGGTCAAAGGTCAAGGTCCTTAGCAACAACGTTATTTGCCATAAAAGTCCTTAGCAACCATAGGCAAAAAGTTTCGTAATGTTGTNNNNAAGAGGAAATGAGTCCAAAATTTTTGGACCAACCGCTATGGACCTAGGGTCCGTAAACTGTTTTTCGGGGTCCGAAATAGAGGTTTTTTTGCTTATATCTCAGAAACAGTAAGAGATAGACAGAAACTTAAAAAGCAAAAATGTTCAGTTTAATATGACCTATAAAATGACATCAAGGAAAAAATTCCAAGTCCTTAGCAACATAATGAAATCCTTAGCAACCATATATTTTTATAGTATATCTTGGAAACTGTGATAGATAGTTGATAACATGTAATAAATAAAATGTGTATTTTATCAAGATCTACATTTAATATATTGGGTCAAAAATTATTGGATCAAGCGTTATGGACCTAGGATACGAAAACTGTTTTCCGGGTCCAAAATTGAGGTTTCTTGCTTATATCTCAAAAAGCTGTAAGAGATAGAAAAAACTTTGAATTGCGAAAAATTCGGCTTTATATTACCTACAATATCACATTAAAATCAAAGTTCAAAGTCCTTAGCAACACAATGAAATCCTTAGCAACCATAGATTTTTTTCGTGATAAATGATTTAACCCGTAAACCGAAAGAGATGGCTAATGACATGTTATGGGGAAAATGTTCAGTTTTACAAATTACAACTTTGTTAACGATTTAAATTTTTTTGTTCAATGATTTAACTCGTAAACTGCAAGAGATGGCTGATGACATGTAATGAAGAAAATTTTTCTTGTTTCATCAAGCCAAAACACTTATTACGAGACTTTCCTAAAAATTTTCTTCGGGTAGACCTACATTTGTTCTCTGAACAAATGACTTCTATTTTGTCTTATAGTACTAAGTCTTATCAAAATTACCTCTCCTGAAGGTGTTATTTTTGTTTTTCATAAGTACAAATGAAAAAGAAAATGCTAGGAATAATTTTTGTTGTCAAACTTCCTAGAAAAAACATTTGAATTAACGATAAAATATATCTATGATAACGTTCAATGATTTTGACTCTAATTTGTTTTAAAGGAAGACTATTCTATATAAGGAAAAGGGAATGGGAACGAAGGGTTAAATTTTCATAGCTTTTTGTGTAAAGAATCTGGACCTTTTCGAATTATAATAGGAAATAGAATATGCAATCAAGGGATATGGAATAACTATCCATTTTTATATTGATTATCACACAATAAGATTTTAACACAACAGCACTATAATTAAAGTAAACTGTACATTTCGGCACATCCTGGTTGGCGACTCTTCAAGCATAAATCATTTTGATATTCGATTCTGCTCGAAGTTTTATAAAATTTGATTTAAGGGTTAATTTGAACGAACAAGAAACGTTCGTCAAAGAGGAAAAAATCATTACAGTTCAAAACGGTCTACATTCTAATAAAATGTTGTTATAATATGAATCCTTTGACTTGACTATGCTTTAATACTGATAAAATCGGGAGCTATGCTTAAACAAAGCATTAATTTAAAGATTTTGATGTTATCGCACGATATCAAAGTCTCGATCCAAAGAACACAATGAACCTAATGTGAGTGTCAGAATGTTCTATCAACAGTGCAATATTATGCAAATAAGGTTAATGCACAGGTTAAGCTCCGTTACCTTTCAAATGAAAGGAACCAACATAAAAAAATGTGAAAAAACAGAGACGAGGTCAAAAGACAATACGGGAGTTTCGAGAAAGGCATTCACGAGCAATTGAAGGGAGAAACGGTCAACTGAAATACCAGTTACATGTATACGGAATGACTAGATTCTGGACAAACAGTCCTTTTCAAAAATTATTTGCCCCCTTTCGGTTTCGGCATTTAAATACAAATAAACAGTTCGAGTTATCAAGTGAACACGGCAAGTGATGTTCATCCTGAACACAGTTCATAAAACTGTTCATATCTAGATTACAATGCATTGTTTACTGTGGTTTACTGTGACACTGCACTGCTTTTGTTATAATCAAAATGTATTCAGGGTTTAAGTTATGTATTGTTAGCCAACCGTACGAGTGATAACCGGAAGCGAAGAGTGTTCGCACCTCCATTTGATGGGAGAGTTCAAATCCTGGAAAAGATAACAACACTTTTTGAAAAGGGCCATTTAAATAAATATATACCACAAAAAACAAAATATCTATTTTCCTCCATTACAATTCTTTAACTAAATTTTAATTGACGACCCTGCAGCGCTACAATACACTTTCGGCCAAAAGCGAATTGAGCCGGGAATTATTACTATAGATAGCTATCTCATATTACTGTAAACTATTGACTCATGAGAATTACCACTTTATATTTCGAAGACAAGAATATAATCACATTAGAGGTAAGTTCTTATTTTATAATATCATTTTTAAGGTCAAGCTGGTCTGAAAAGGCAAATAATGCGTTTGTTTATTTTTAAACGTGTATCTTAATTGCATATTAGATAAAAACAGACAACTAAATAACGAAGTTACTGAAAAAAAAATGAGCAGGACTTTCCATACATCATTCCACAGTTTTATCAAAATTTGCTTCAGTAGTTTTAGAGCAGATACTGAAAATGATGTTCTTAAAAGAGGGTACAATGTTAAACAAGTTCTCCACTGGTTGCTGTTTTGTCGAATCGAAAGGAAATAAAAATGTTTGCTTGAATTTGCTTCAATGGTTTCAGAAAAGATAATGAACGACAGACGCAAAGTGATGACCCTTGGTCAGTAGAACTAAAATTGTTTGTGCAATAAAGCTATAAGGTCTCTCATCTTAACTTCACGATCCTACCAGAAAACATATCGTAGAGTGGTTGTATATGAGTTGCCATAACGAGATGTATTTTGTGGTTCAACAGAAGAATATCCAAAACTATTAACAATCATAGGATATTGAGTTAATGCATATGAGACACACTTATCTACAAATACATGGTAAACAAGCAATGGAACAAGCTTTTATTGTTGTTTTTCATCTTGAATTCATCACGAGGATTACCACAATGATCGTATTTTATCTTCTACAAAAAATAGTTTGATTAGTATGGTGGCGAAGTATGCCTATCTGCATATCATTAGCTGCAATTGTGCAAAATACGGAATAACCTGTCAGGCGGATTCAGAGGAGTTGCAGTGTCGTTATATTTTGTTGGTTTAGTAAAAATTGGTCAAAGTCTCATAACTCAGATTTGTTCTGACAATATAGCAGTGTTCTGCTCATCTGCACACGAAGTATATCAATCCTATAATTTGTTTTGGACCCTTCGTTTGGAAAAGCTATCGTAAAAACCAAATGGTGGAGTGCAGCAGGCCCATTAAATGGCTTAGTATGGTAACTTTTATAATTAAAATGAATGAAGATGGTGACGTATTGACATGATGGTAAAATAAAATATGATAGTGAAAGATTGAATCGACTTGACGAGAAAATTATCATGCTTCGTAATATTACTTCAAATCATGAAAAAACAATTGGCAAGATTTTGCTGGATTTTAGCGATTCCGAAAGGAAAGTCATCCATCATTTAGTATCTTGTTATCTTTGAAAGTCATTGCTTCTTATATGATACCAAAGAAGTAATCATATTCAATGAGATTATAATTCTTACTTGGGTAATAAGTTCCAAGAAATGAATTACCAGTAACAATCCAAAGATATCTCACTTTCGAATGCTTTAAGGTGTTTGTATTAACATTTTTATATCATTTTCTTGGATATATAATACTTTTGTGAGAAAAAACATACCCAAGTACCAGGTAAATAATTTATGGCCCTAATGTTATATAAAACGGTAAAGTGCATGGGTATAATTACATGTAGTAGAATCTGTTTATATTTAGAACACACCTTGTATATATCGAAACCAACAACAAGTACAAATGATATAAAATAGCATTTACTACAATGGGCAACGTAAGCATATTTTAGCCATTCTAATTCTGAAGTGAATGAAATCGCACTTTTTGCCAATATGATCATGAATATAAGTAGAAATTTCCAATTGTTGTGGGCATAAATAAAATAAATAAATAAATATATTACTAGATCAATCCAAAAGGTAAACTAAAGCTTAACCAACATATCTTTTATATTGAGTGTTTCTTGATTTAATGCCGAAAGGAGACGAGACACGCATATTTTGTATTTTGTAGTGCATTCTATTACTTAAAACTGCAAATTCGCCACGAATACTCGAAACTTTGTACCAACATCAAGCACTTCCTTTTACAACAATTGAGAGGTACTGTATGAAATGCAATAAATATAACATGAACTTAATTCTTTCTTTATTTACCTTTCGGTGTGACGTTCCAACAAACATAAAGTATAACAAGTATCAGCTTTCCAAGAAATCTTCTCGCTTTTCAGCATTTAATCATTTTCCTTTATTGAAAACATTGTCTTTAATTTTGTAGAGGAGTTCCAAATATCAAAATATTTTTGTAGGGTAAATATTACAGAAGGTAGTTAATATGCCTTGAAATAGTATCTCCCTTGTTGAAAGAATTGTTGATAGAAATTATAAACCCTATACTTTCACTATTATAATATGAAAATATCCTAAATCCTACAAATTTCCAGCAGGTGAGATTTTTATTAAAAAGTCTTTAGAACTGTGGACAGGGGGCACTTGAAAACTGTAGGAGGAGTTGATTTCACAAAATCAGTATCCCATTTTCCCCGCCCGCCCGCCCGACATTCACAATACTATAAGCCGGATTTGCACTCAGTGCAACCCGGCCAAACATATAAAGGGAAAAATGTTCATAATCAAAAGTCGCACTTTGTTACATTTGGTCCGAAGAAATTTGACGACTCTTTATATGAGTTATTGTCCTTTGAAAGATTTTGACTTTCCGTTAATGCTAAATATTCCCAAATGATAAGTCGTAGAGACTTGAAACCTTCAAAATTGTTCATAATTCATATATGGCCATCTAAAAATGTCAAGGTCAAAGGTCAACGGTCAAGGTCACGGATGACCTCAGGCCTTGTTATCGCTTCAACTCGTAAACCGTAATAGATGGCTGAAAACATGTAATGAAAAAAATGTTCATTCTCATGAGACGCAACTTTGTTACATTTGGTCTTAAGAGATTCGACGACTCTTTATATGAGTTGTTGCCCTTTGAAAGATTTTGAGTTTCCGTTAATGCTAAATACTCCCAAACGATAAGTCATAGAAAACTGGAACCTTCACCATTGTTCATAAGTCATATATGGCCATCTAAAAATGTCAAGGTCAAAGGTCACCGGTCAAGGTCAACGATGACCTTTAGCCTTCTTATCGCTTTAACTCGTAAACTGTAAGAGCTAGATAATCAAATGTATTTGAGAGATTGCTTGTCTCATTGAGGTCTACATTTTTGACACTGGGGGTCCAAAATGATAGGACCATTCATTTTGGACCTATGGCCCAAAAACCATTTTTCGGGGTCCGATTTTAGAGTTTTTTGCCTATATCTCAAAAACTATTAAAGATACGAAGAAACTATAAAGAAGATAAATTGTTCAGCTCAATTTGGCCGACAAAATGGGGTCAAGGTCAATGGTCAAGGTCCTTAGCAACAACGTTATTTGCCATAAAAGTCCTTAGCAACCATAGGCAAAAAGTTTCGTAATGTTGTAAAGAGGAAATGAGTCCAAAATTTTTGGAACAACCGCTATGGACCTAGGGTCCGTAAACTGTTTTTCGGGGTCCGAAATAGAGGTTTTTTTTGCTTATATCTCAGAAACAGTAAGAGATAGACAGAAACTTAAAAAGCAAAAATGTTCAGTTTAATATGACCTATAAAATGACATCAAGGAAAAAATTCCAAGTCCTTAGCAACATAATGAAATCCTTAGCAATCATATATTTATATAGTATATCTTGAAAACTGTGATAGATAGTTGATAACATGTAATAAATAAAATGTGTATTTTATCAAGATCTACATTTAATATATTGGGTCAAAAATTATTGGACCAAGCGTTATGGACTTAGGATACGAAAACTGTTTTCCGGGTCCAAAATTGAGGTTTTTTTGCTTATATCTCAAAAAACTGTAAGAGATAGAAAAAATTTTTAATTGCGAAAATGTTCGGCTTTATATTACCTACAATATCACATTAAAATCAAAGTTCAAAGTCCTTAGCAACACAATGAAATCCTTAGCAACCATAGAGTTTTTTCGTGATAAATGATTTAACCGGTAAACCGAAAGAGATGGCTAATGACATGTTATGGGGAAAATGTTCAGTTTTACAAAATACAACTTTGTTAACGATTTAAATTTTTTTGTTCAATGATTTAACTCGTAAACTGTAAGAGATGGCTGATGACATGTAATGAAGAAAATTTTTCTTGTTTCATCAAGCCAAAACACTTATTACGAGACTTTGCTAAAAATTTTCTTCGGGTAGACCTACATTTGTTCTCTGAACAAATGACTTATATTTTGTCTTATAGTACTAAGTCTTATCAAAGTTACCTCTCCTGGAGGTGTTATTTTGTTTTTCATGAGTACAAATGAAAAAGAAAATGCTAGGAATAATTTTTGTTGTCAAATTTCCTAGAAAAAACATTTGAATTAACGATAAAATATATCTATGATAACGTTCAATGATTTTGACTCTAATTTGTTTAAAAGGAAGACTATTCGATATAAGGAAAAGGGAATGGGAACGAAGGGTTAAATTTTCATAGCTTTTTGTGTAAAGAATCTGGACTTTTTCGAAATATAATAGAAAATAGAATATGCAATCAACGGATATGGAATAACTATCCATTTTATATTGATTATCACATAATAAGATTTTAACACAACAGCACTATAATTAAGGTAAACTGTACATTTCGGCACATCTTGGTTGGCGACTCTTCAAGCATAAATCATTTTAATATTCGATTCTGCTCGAAGTTTTACAAAATTTGATTTAAGGGTTAATTTGAACGAACAAGAAACGTTCGTCAAAGAGGAAAAAACCATGCAGTTCAAAACGGTCTACATTCTAATAAAATGTTGTTATAATATGAATCCTTTGACTTGACTATGCTTTAATACTGATAAAATCGGGAGCTATGCTTAAACAAAGCATTAATTTACAGATTTTGATGTTACTGCACGATATCGAAGTCTCGATCAAAAGAACACAATGAGCCTAATGTGAGTGTCAGAATGTTCTATCAACAGTGCAATATTATGCAAATAAGGTTAATGCACAGGTTAAGCTCCATTACCTTTCAAATGAAAGGAACCAACATAAAAAATGTGAAAAAACTGAGACGAGGTCAAAAGACAATACGGGAGTTTCGAAAAAGGCATTCACGTGCAATTGAAGGGAGAAACGGTCTACTCAAATACCAGTTACATGTATACGGAATGACTAGATTATGGACAAACAGTCCTTTTCAAAAATCATTTGCCCCCTTTCGGTTTCGGCATTTAAATACAAATAAACAGTTCGAGTTATCAAGTGAACACGGCAAGTGATGTTCATCCTGAACACAGTTCATAAAACTGTTCATATCTAGATTACAATGCATTGTTTACTGTGGTTTACTGTGACACTGCACTGATTTTGTTATAATCAAAATGTATTCAGGGTTTAAGTTATGTATTGTTAGCCAACCGTACGAGTGATAAGCGGAAGCGAAGAGTGTTTGCACCTCCATTTGATGGGAGAGTTCAAATCCAGGAAAAGATAACAACACTTTCTGAAAAGGGCCATTGAAATAAATATATACCACAAAAAACAAAATATCTATTTTCCTCCATTACAATTCTTTAACTAAATTTTAATTGACGACCCTGCAGCGCTACAATACACTTTCGGCCAAAAGCGAATCGAGCCGGGAATTATTACCATAGATAGCTATCTCATATTACTGTAAACTATTGACTCATGAGAATTACCACTTTATATTTCGAAGACAAGAATATAATCACATTAGAGGTAAGTTCTTATTTTATAATATCATTTTTAAGGTCAAGCTGGTCTGAAAAGGCAAATAATGCGTTTGTTTATTTTTTAAACGTGTATCTTAATTGCATATTAGATAAAAACAGACAACTAAATAACGAAGTTACTGAAAATAAAATGAGCAGTCTTTGCAAAGGACTTTCCGTACATCATTCCACAGTTTAATCAAAATTTGCTTCAGTAGTTTTAGAGCAGATACTGAAAATGATGTTTTTAAAAAAGGGTACAATGTTAAACAAGTTCTCCACTGGTTGCTGTTTTGTCGAATCGAAAGGAAATAAAAAATGTTTGCTTGAATTTGCTTCAATGGTTTCAGAAAAGATAATGAACGACAGACGCAAAGTAATGACCCTTGGTCAGTAGAACTAAAATTGTTTGTGCAATAAAGCTATAAGGTCTCTCATCTTAACTTCATTAGATACGATCCTCCCAGAAAACATATCGTAGAGTGGTTTTATATGAGTTGCCATAACGAGATGTATTTTGTAGTTCAACAGAAGAATATCCAAAACTATTAACAATCATAGGATATTGAGTTAATGCATATGAGACACACTTATCTACAAATACATGGTAAACAAGCAATGGAACAAGCTTTTATTGTTGTTTTTCATCTTGAAGTCATCACGAGGATTACCACAATGATCGTATTTTATCTTCTACAAAAAATAGTTTGATTAGTATGGTGGCGAAGTATGCCTATCTGCATATCATTAGCTGCATTTGTGCAAAATACGGAATAACCTGTCAGGCGGATTCAGAGGAGTTGCAGTGTCGTTATATTTTGTTGGTTTAGTAAAAATTGGTCAAAGTCTCATAGCTCAGATTTGTTCTGACAATATAGCAAATTTCTGCTCATCTGCACACGAAGTATATCATTCCTATAAATTTTTTTGGACCATTCGTTTGGAAAAGCTATCTAAAAAACCAAATGGTGGAGTGCAGCTGGCCCATTAAATGGTTTGGCATGGTAACTTTTATTATTAAAATGAATGAAGATGGTGACGTATTGACATGATGGTAAAATAAAATATGATAGTGAAAGATTGAATCGACTTGACGAGAAAATTATCATGCTTCGTAATATTACTTCAAATCATGAAAAAACAATTGGCAAGATTTTGCTGGATTTTAGCGATTCCGAAAGGAAAGTCATCCATCATTTAGTATCTTGTTATCTTTGAAAGTCATTGCTTCCTAAATGATACCAAAGAAGTAATCAAATCAATGAGATTATAATTCTTACTTGGGTAATAAGTTCCAAGAAATGAATTACCAGTAACAATCCAAAGATATCTCACTTTCGAATGCTTTAAGGTGTTTGTATTAACATTTTTATATCATTTTCTGGGAAATATAATACTTTTGTGAGAAAAAACATACCCAAGTACCAGGTAAATAATTTATGGCCCTAATGTTATCATATAAAACGGTCAAGTGCATGGGTATAAGTACATGTAGTAGAATCTGTTTATATTTAGAACACACCTTGTATATATCGAAACCAAGAACAAGTAAAAATGAAATAAAATAGCATTTACTACAATGGGCAACGTAAGCGTATTTTAGCCATTCTAATTCTGAAGTTAATGAAATCGCACTTTTTGCCAATATGATCATGAATATTAGTAGAAATTTCCATTTGTTGTGGGCATAAATAAAATAAATAAATAAATATATTACTAGATCAATCCAAAAGGTAAACTAAAGCTTAACCAACATATCTTTTATATTGAGTGTTTCTGGATTTAATGCCGAAAGGAGACGAGACACGCATTTTTTGTATTTTGTAGTGCATTATAATACTTAAAACTGCAAATTCGCCACGAATACTCGAAACTTTGTACCAACATCAAGCACTTCCTTTTACAACAATTGAGAGGTACTGTATGAAATGCAATAAATATAACATGAACTTAATTCTTTCTTTATTTACCTTTCGGTGTGACGTTCCAACAAACATAAAGTATAACAAGTATAAGCTTTCCAAGATATCTTCCCGCTTTTCAGCATTTAATCATTTTCCTTTATTGAAAACATTGTCTTTAATTTTGTAGAGGAGTTCCAAATATCAAAATATTTTTGTAGGGTAAATATTACAGAAGGTAGTTAATATGCCTTGAAATAGTATCTCCCTGGTTCAAAAATGTTGATAGAAATTATAAACCCTATACTTTCACTATTATAATATGAAAATATCCTAAATCCTACAAATTTCCATCAGGTGAGATCTTTAGGCTCCTTTATTAAAAAGTCTTTAGAACTGAGGACAGGGGGGCACTTGAAAACTGTAGGAGGAGTTGATTTAAAAAAATCAGTATCCCATTTTCACCCCCCCCCCGACATTCACCATACTATAAGCCGGATTTGCACTCAGTGCAACCCGGCCAAACATATAAAGGGAAAAATGTTCATAATCAAAAGTCGCAACTTTGTTACATTTGGTCCGAAGAAATTTGACGACTCTTTATATGAGTTATTGCCCTTTGAAAGATTTTGACTTTCCGTTAATGCTAAATATTCCCAAATGATAAGTCGTAGAGACTTGAAACCTTCACCATTGTTCATAAGTCATATATGGCCATCTAAAAATGTCAAGGTCAAAGGTCAACGGTCAAGGTCACGGATGACCTTAGGCCTTGTTATCGCTTCAACTTGTAAACCGTAATAGATGGCTGAAAACATGTAATGAAAAAAATGTTCATTGTCATGAGACGCAACTTTGTTACATTTCGACGACTCTTTATATGAGTTGTTGCCCTTTGAAAGATTTTGAGTTTCCGTTAATGCTAAATACTCCCAAACGATAAGTCATAGAAACCTGAAACCTTCACCATTGCTCATAAGTCGTATATGGCCATCTAAAAATGTCAAGGTCAAAGGTCACCGGTCAAGGTCACCGATGACCTTTTGCCTTGTTATCGCTTTAACTCGTAAACTGTAAGAGATAGATGATCAAATGTATTTGAGAGATTGTTTGTCTCATTTTGGTCTACATTTGACACTGGGGGTCCAAAATGATAGGACCATTCATTTTGGACCTATGGCCCAAAAACCATTTTTCGGGGTCCGATTTTAGAGTTTTTTGCCTATATCTCAAAAACTATTAAAGATACGAAGAAACTATAAAGAAGATAAATTGTTCAGCTCAATATGGCCGACAAAATGGGGTCAAGGTCAAAGGTCAAGGTCCTTAGCAACAACGTTATTTGCCATAAAAGTCCTTAGCAACCATAGGCAAAAAGTTTCGTAATGTTGTAAAGAGGAAATGA
>MJUU01015839.1:114129-124681 GCA_002080025.1 Modiolus philippinarum | reverse complement strand
CTGAATCAATATGGATAGTACAAAGTCAACTGTTAGTGGACGCAATACAGGTGTTTACACAAAATAAGTGTGGAAACAATACACATATGGACACAATGATATAATCTTCAAGAAATAAATAGAATGTAGTATTACTTACATATCTGAAAATGAAACCCATCATTTGAAATGACTATACAAAGCTTTTGACAAGATAACATTAATTAAACTATTATCGCCAATACGGAAAAAAATTTAAAGTCCCATCAAACAGGAAGTCGATTATTGGAGATCATTAAAAATTGCTTACAATGCTAAACTCATTTAAACAAAGCATCATACCAAATTTAAAATGAATCTCTTCTAAGATAGCGAAGATTTTGGGACGAAAATTTCACTATTCTTAACAATACAGTAAAACATTCAAAGCCCTGTCAAACAGGAAGTTGATTGGAGAGAGCAATAAAAATTGATTACAATGCACAACTAATTGCTACAAAGCATCATACCAAATTTTAAATACATCCCTTCATGGAGAGTGGAGCATTTTGTGACGGAAATTTCACTGTTTTGACCATACGGTAAAATTAAAGTCCCGTCAAACTGAAACTTGATATCGTAGAGAATTAAAAATGGCTTACACCACACAACTAGCCCTAACAAAGCAGCATGTCAAAGTTCAAATGAATCCCTTCAAGGAGAGTGGAGAATTTTGTGACGAAAAAATATCGGACGGAATAACAGACGGACGGACGGACGGACGGACAAGGGTCTTAGAATATACCAACCACTCGTTGAGTGGGGATATAATTTCCAGGGTTGGCAAAGTATTGACCGCCCGGGTTTTCCCACGTAGGAAAACACGGGTTTTCCCGGGCTGGGCAATACTCCCTGAAATGGTGATACTGGGCAATACTGGGTAATATGATTTTTAAGCTCATTCTCATTAAATTGTTAAAATTGTGTGTTAGTTTTTTAATCTTTAACATGTTAGAATTGAATGGTTTTGTCTTTATATTAAAATTTACTTCTTTTTTACAAATTGTACATGTTTAATCAAATCTTTTAATTCTAAAAACATCCAAAGGGAGAATATCAAGCAAAAGCATAATAAGGTTATAATTATTAAATGTTAAATAAACGTATAATTGTTTGACAGTTTGTAATTAGTATAATTAGACATCTTATATGTACCTATAATTTTGAGAAGAAAAACATATGTAATTGTTTTATACATTGTTATAAAAACAAATTATTGGACTAAATTGTGTACCAACAACATTTGTTCGTAACATATATGTTGTCCAATTTTAAGTTTCAAACACTTTAACAGTGTTTAATACAACTTATTTAGACAACATTTCAAACCATTTGTCATTAATGCTGTAAAAGACATTGATAGAATCATATAGAAACATCTCTTTATTGAAGTTTTACCTTGAAAAACTAAAATAAAGAACAAGTATTTCATATTGCCCAGTATTACCCAGTTTTGCCCAATAAAACCCAGTAAAACCCGGGTTTTCCCAGTTTTGCCCACTGGGCTGGGCAATACTCATTAAACCCGGGGTTTTGCCAACCCTGATAATTTCAAATGTAAGCAAAAACGAATATTGTGTTGTTCCCTTTCTGGGGCATTAAAAAATCATCGATCAGAATTCAGTCAATTAAATGTCCTTTCTCCGCCGTGCGCGGTCCCGGCTGAAGAATAGGCCCGCAGCATCCTCTGAGCTTGGAGTATGAGCCATCCTAACAGAGGACCCCGAGGGAACCCCTGGATATAGAAATAGGACCCAGTATCTCCGGCTTGCGGGGTGTGACCCCTCCTAAACGGAGGCTGACCCCGAGGGTCCCGGGATATAGAAATAGGACCCATTCCGTGGTTGTGCGGGATTAATAAATACACAACCCATCTTTCGGATGGGATGTAAACTCAGGTCCACGTGTCGGAAGAAATGCCACGCTTCCTGCACGTTAAAGAACCCTTGTAGCAAGCTCTTTTTTGGGTGGTCCGTAGGTGATCGGCTACAAGGCTAAATTCCCCGCCCTTGACGATTTCACCCTACTTTTCCAGTGGCAGTCAGAATTTCCCGTCCCATGGCCATTTCCATACCCCAAAGTGATTATTTATCAACAAACTTGTTCTCGTCTTGATATAGCTGAAATATTGCTGAGTAGACGTTAAACAATATTCAATCAATCAATCAATAAATGTCCTTTCACAAAATTTTTCAGTACATAAACATATTAACAACAATAATTTTGGGAAACAATGCTCACGATCTACGGTGTCCAACTCCATTTGGTCACATTCTGGTAAATTGATCCATGTAGCTACAAGTAAAAACGTGAATACATTTTTATTATTATTTGTTGGATTACATAATTATGACGGTATGTATGTAAATATTGCTTTACTACCACGTTTTATTTTTCAGGTCTCTTCACAAGGAGCTTCAAATTCCTTGCTCCCTATTGAAAGCAGAGCTACTAATGTCGCCTTGAACAGCTTAATAAACGCAAACAGCAGGAAAACTCACAAAATAAAAACAACAATCAAAGAATCTTTTTGGCACTTTTTTTCTGTAATTCATTAAACAATACGTCGGTAAGGAACGACTTCTGGAGAGTTTGGATTGCTGATTTCTGCTATAATTCGACAAATACGCCAAGAAGAAAATCATCTATGAATGTTCATTAATATACCAAGTTTGTACTGATAAAGTAACTATTAAAGCAATCAAAATTTCTATCGGAACATTGTCTGTTGGTAAAACAGACCAATACTAGCTGATAATTCATAAGTTATGTTTTTCATGTTTCAATAATTTGTGTTAACATTAGAATTTTTAATAAAATTGCACATTGGTAAAATTATCTTTTTAATCATTTGTTTCCTCTACATTACAGAAAAATTGAAACCATTTGTGGAATTAGAAAGGTGAATAACAGAAAATAACTGAACCTAAGACTAATTGGATCTTGCTTTATATCAGATGAAAGATCGGGATAACTTAAACTGTGCGAGTAACGTCGCCGCCATGTAAGTTAACCTTTAATAGTGATGTCAGATGTTTTGTGACCGTTAGTCATAGTAACGATTGTTATATCACAAAAATGAACATTTATGGTTGCTAATTTATTCGTGCGTCTATCTTGCATAAGTCACCTCAAACTGTAACCACAATTTTCGGACGAAAGCGTTATGTACAAAAAACACCGAGTTCATCAGTAGATCTATCTTAACTTACAATTGCAGCTGTTTGTCAGGTCGGTCCATTTGGTTGTGACGTCTGTTCCATTACGTTTAACCTGTACAGTAAATGGAGCGGCCAGAATAAAAGGGAGAGTTGATTCTTGGTTCTCCGAACAGTTACAAAACACTGGAAGAGTTCTGAAAATGGAAAATAAATTGACTAACTAAATTACAGAAACTAAATTCACAGTAACTTCGGTATTTTGTTATTAATTATTTACAATCTATTGCCTGGCATGTTTTATTTAATAGCATCTAGTATTGAGCTGTTTTATCAATACTAATGATTTCTTTGGGGCTACAATTTAACCTTGGACACCTAGACAGGGCAAGTAATTGTGCCTGGAGTCGCTTAGTATATCCAGTACAAGGTCATTCTACTCAAGGAGTTCATATGGACATGTATATTTCACATAGTAGTAATCTCAAATGGATAATGAAACTTCAGTATTGGCACAATACCTTGTCTTGTGAAAAACTGCGTCAAATTGATATATATATTTTTTTTTTCGCAGGATTAACTCGTGGTGTGTTTCATCAGTTCCCAGTTTCGATTCGTTAATATCTCCTATTTTTTCTTCATTTAAATAGACTTTGTAGTTATGGAATAAAAATTTGTAATGCAAACGGGTAATCATCCTTGCTTTTGGATGTTTACGTCAGTATAGTTCTATATATCATCTAATTTGGCATGGGTTTTAAAAATTTCCTATTTATTTGAAATAAATAAGAAATGGTGCTAAGTGCTGATGATAGTATTTTGACTGAAATATTTCGCTGCTGTCATTGCTGTTTTTAACATGGCGGTGGCGGTTGCGAACTAAACTAGTGCTTGGAATTAAAAATTTCATGTTTTAACTAAACAATGGCTACTTTCCAGTTCCCGCATCCGGAAAAGTTTGACTTTACACAGCCGGAAAAATGGGGAAAATGGTTCCAAAGGTTCGAACGTTTTCTTAGTGCATCAGAACTAAATGACAAGGATGAAGATATCCAAATAAACACTTTAATCTACTGCATGGGAGCAGAGGCTGATGAAATTTTTGCATCTTTTAACTTAAGCCAAGATGATAAGAAGAAATTCAATAAAGTGCATGACAAATTTAATGGATATTTCATTCCGAAGAGAAATGTCATATTCGAGAGAGCCAAGTTCAACCTGAGAAAACAGGAAATAGGTGAAATTGTGGACACTTACGTTACATCACTGTACGTCTTAGCTGAACATTGCAAATTCGGTGCGCTTCATGACGAGTTGATAAGAGACCGAATTGTCGTGGTGTTAAGAGACTTTAAGCTATCAGAAAAGCTACAGTTGGATGCAGACCTCACACTCGAAAAAGCAATAAATCAGGCAAGACAATCTGAAGCCGTTAAACAACAGCAGTCAATAGTACGACAGGCTGATATGCCTGCAACCGTCGAAGCCGTGAAGGGGAAGAAACGACAGCCATATCCGCAGAAACCAGCCATCAACCGACGTTATCAGCAAAAACCGCAATCAAACCAATCTAAATCGTGTACAAGATGTGGGAAATATCCGAGCCACCCAAAACAAAACTGTCCAGCCAGAGAAGCAAAATGCAACAAGTGTGCGAAAAAGGGACACTATGCGAAAATGTGCAGATCTAAAGTGCCTAATAATGTTGGAGCGATCGAGGAAACTACAAATGTACAAGGATTTCTTGGAAGTGTGCGCAACAGCAAAAATAAAGAGTGTAAACCATGGATAATTAACTTTAAAATTAGAGGACAAAGTGGACACCGGGGCTGATGTCAATGTAATACCAGAGAACTTATATAAAAAGCTAAACTTGGAGCAATTGAAGAAGTCGGACAAAGCTTCATTTGGACCCGGGAGCGAAAAACTTTGTGTGTTAGGTAAATTTGAGAGTGAACTTGAGTCAAATGAGAAAATTACTGTACAGGATATTTATGTAGTGAGATGATTACATCAGGCATTATTAGGTAGGCCAGCAATTAAATCACTTGATCTTATCTCTGGTATGAAATTAAATGCAATTAACATAGGGGGTTCCAGTGAAAATGCTAAAAAGTCCCAAAGTTACCAAGACAGGTTTCCAAAAGTGTTTAATGGCTTAGGGAAAACTAAATGGGAGTACAAAATAAGACTCCGTGAAGGAGCACAACCATATGCATAAATGACCCCAAGAAAGGTGCCCCTGCCCTTAATGAATAAGGTTAAGGAGGAATAAGAAAGACTGGAAAGTTTAGGGGTAATATCTAAGGTAGATGAGCCCAGTGAATGGTGTGAGGGATTGGTGGTAGTCCCTAGAAGTTACGGGAAATTTAGAATCTGTGTAGATTTAACTAAACTGAATGAATCAGTAAAAAGAGAAAACCATCTCATCCCATCAGTTGAAGAAACATTAGGAAAAATATCAGGAGCTAAAGTGTTCACCAAGATCGATGCTGATAACGGAGTTTATCAAATTAATTTAGCACCAGAATCCAGACCCTTAACAACATTTATAACACCTTTTGGGAGAAATTGTTTTCAAAGACTACCATTTGGAATTTCAAGTGGATCTGAAATCTACCAAAAACGCATGGCTGAAATGCTAGAGGGGCTCCCAGGGTAGGTATGTCACAAAGATGACATTCTGATATTTGGTAGAATTCAGGAGGCGCATGACGCAAAAATTGAAAAGGTATTGAAAAAAAATTGAAGCTGTAGGTTAAACACTGAATGAAAAATGTGAATTCAGTAAAAACTCAGTAAATTCATTGGTCATGTTATTGATTCTGAGGGTATTAGGGTAGACCCAGAAAAAGTTCGGGCTATTAAAGAAATGCCAGTCCCTGAAAATGTTTCAGATGTAAGAAGGTTCTCTGGTATGGTAAATTAGCTAGGGAGCTTTGCGGCTAATATTGCAGAAAAAACGAATCCATTAAGAGAACTTCTTAAAAGCACTAGTATCTGGAACTGGGGCGACATGCGGGAGAAGGCATTTAACAATTTAAAACAAGATTTGATGTCCACACCCCTCTTAGCTCATTACGATCCAAATAAGGAAACGAAGGTAACATCTGACTCTTCATCATATGGATTAGGGTGTGTCCTATCACAAGAACATGGTGATAATTGGAAGCCTGTGGCTTAGGCATCACGTGCGTTGACAGAAACAGAATCTAGGTACGCCCAGATTGAAAAGGAGGCGTTAGCAATCACTTGTTCATGTGAGAAATTTAGTCATTATTTGAAAGGATTATCTTTCCAGATTGAAACTGATCACAAACCATTGATTCCTTTGTTTAGTACAAAAGATTTAATAGAGCTTCCTCCAAGAATTCAAAGGTTTAGGATGAGATTAATGTAAAATAAATATACAATCTCACATGTCCCTGGCAAAACTCTGTACACAGCAGATACTCTTTCGAGAGCTCCCTCACAAAGCACAGACTCTAAAAATGAACTTCAGTTTGAAACCAATATTTATTTTGATTTTGTAATGGATAATTTGCCAGCTTCAGAAACAAAGTTAGCACAAATAAAATCTGAACAGGATAGGGATGATGTCTGCATAAAAATCAAACAATACTGTAAACAAGGTTGGCCTGAAAAATCTTCCCTTGATAACGAAATGCAAATTTACTGGAGTTTCAGAGGAGAGTTCACTATTCAGAGGGTTGTACTTTAGTTATCCCAAGAAAAATGCAATCTGAAATTGTAGATAGAATACATGAAGGCCATCAGGGCATTACAAAATCGTCCGTCTTGTGGTTATGCATTAATAAGGACTTGGAAGAAAAAGTAAAATCTTGTGAAAAATGTCTTGAGAGTTTGCCTGAAAGAACAGAACCGTTGATTTTAATCGCACACCCAAACAGACTTTGGCAAAAACTGGCAACAAACCTTTTGGAATTAAATGGGCAGTCATATTTATTGGTAGTTGATTACTTTTCAAGTTCATTGAAATTGCCAAGTTATTTGGTAAAACATCCAGCGCAGTGATAATTCATTTAAAATCTATATTTGCAAGATGGGGAATTTGTGAAATATTAATAAGTGATAAAGGTCCACAATATGCATCACAAGAAGTTATGATTTTAAACACATAACAAGCAGCCCAAAATATCCAAAATCAAATGGATTAGCTGAGAGAACAGTACAAACCATAAAACAAATGCTAAAAAAATGTTTAGATCCTTATTTAGCTGTAATGGCATATAGAGCCACACCTCTCCATAATGGGTTCAGTCCCAGTGAACTATTAATGGGAAGGAAAATACGGACAAGGGTTCCAGTTGAACCAACTAAAACCAAAATGACCAAATTTCAAAAAAGTTAAAAACACAGAAAAGGTAATTAAATTAAAACAGAAACAAAATTATGATAAACGCCACGAAGCAAAAGTTTTTCATAAACTTTCCCCAGGAGAAAAGGTTTGGGTAAAAGATCAACAGAGATCAGGAATTGTTCAATATAAAGCAAATACACCGAGGTCTTATATAATTAAAACACCAGAACAAAAAGTGAGGAGATATAGAAAAGATATAATTTCAAAAGAAAATGTTAGTAATGAACAGAATGAAAGTGAGACGAGAGTAGAGATATAAAGCCGGGAAACTGTTGAAGAGAAAGAATCTGAGAATAAATTTGAGAAAGCTATAGAAAGAACTGTAACTCCTTATGAACACTATGTAACACGATCAGGAAGACTGTCAAAACCACCGGAGAACATGTGCATGCATTTATGTTTATAATCTGTAGTAGTTAGAAATTTATTAGTTTACTATATGTTATCTTGTGAATGAAATTCCAGTATGTCATTAACCCGAGAAAGGGGGATGTAATATAATGAAAGTAAACAGTTGCTGTGCTGACAGCTTATAACGGTTAAACCTAAATCATGTAAATGTTATCTACATTCTAGTTTTACAATGTTAAAGGTCACGACTATACAACACAGAACACTGAAAATTCCCAGGCTTATTGTAACATTCTGATTCATATTATGTAGTCGTCTGTATATACTGCTTATTAGAATACAATGTATATCTTAATTGTGTTTATTATTAACTTGGCCATACGACATAAAAAAAAACTGGTTCTTACTCAAACTCCTTTTAGCAACAGTTTCTCCCGAAATTTTGCTTTAATACAGTTTGTATCTAATCTAACATAAATCTTAAGTTTATCCTTAAGCTTACCTAAAGTTTATAATAAAGTTTTACTTATTCTAAACGTTATCCGGATCTTTTACACTCTTTCATTGATCATGTAAACGTCTTCTCTATGTCAGCTTTTCAAACGAGCAAGTAAGTATAGTCACGAATTGAAAGTGTAGCCGTTAATTCTTAAAAGCATAGTAGTAAGTGATGTGAGTAAAGTTACCAACAGTGTAACAAATTGTGTTGATGTAGTTATGAATCATGCTAGCTTAGAAGAAAAATTCGATCAGGCAAAATCATCGAATACTAAAATTGTAATACCAACCTGCATTTGAGTCTTAGCAGTATAGTTGTCATCAACTCGTAAGCATTATGAGTAACTCACCAGCAACGTGAATATGATAATAAATTGTATTTACAACACGATACCGAAGATACTGTAAATTCCATTTCTGCAGACGGTTAAATTGACATCTTATATCTCGTCAGCGCTGATCAAATCAAAAGCTACTGAATGATTACAAAGGTGCGATAAAATCAAGTAACGAATCTATAAATAAAATTGACGCTGAAGACATGTTTTGATAGATAAACTAAGAACTCGAGATTAATATTCCCTTAACATTCTTCATCGAAGTAAGCATTAGCATACTTACAACAATCTGAGTGATTTAAGATTCATCAACAGTTTGTCTGATATGTGTTGAAATAGGTTTCCATCAAGATACCTACATTTAGTGAATAAACAATAAACATGAGTTTTAAGAGAGGTTACTCCTTGAAACACGTGTACAGCGTAACGAATTTTGCTGTTTTTTATGCAACTTCGGTATTTTTGTATTTTACAAAACAACAGAATTTTACAATACTACTTATAGCTATTCATTGAATCCTTTGCTGATATAACAAGCGAAAAGGAAATCAAATCGACAGTAAAATAATGTAAATGCTTTTCCTTTTACAAATTGCAAAGAACAATCAAGCCATATAAACTAAAAGTGTGTTTCGATACAAAAAACGAATGTCTCCCCCAGTACCAACTGTTTTACTTTGAAAGATAAAACACAAGTAAGTGTTATGGTGCCACCGGGTGGCTGATCATTCCAGCTAGACGATAGGCACACCTAAGCATGATGGTCAACAGTCCTGTAAAGTTTTGTTGAAATCCAATGAAAGATTTGGGAGAACTTAAATAGCTAAATTGTTAGTCAATAAGTCAACTCCAACATGAAAAACAGCCAATCAAAGATTGCGACCCCCCTCCCGCTACCCCTTTTTGGACCCCTCCCCTTGTAAAAAAAGACAAGTATTTTGAAACTAAATTAATCATCGTAACTGTAAAACACCAAAAAGATATGGTTGCTAGGTAGAATTCCAAAAAATAATGGGTCTTTGAGAGTTTCAGGAACTTTACCAAAATTAGAATCAAAGATTTATGCAACCTGGCAGTTGAAAATCATCATTTTTACAGTAAGGAATTGAAAGAGATATGGTTGCTAGGTAGAATTCCAAAAAATAATGAGTCTTTGAGAGTTTCAGGAAATTTACCAAACTTAGAATCAAAATTTTTGTGCAATCTGACAATGGAAAATGATCACTGATACTATAAGGCATCAAAAAAAGATATGGTTGCTAGGTAAAATTCCAAAAAGAAATCCGTCTTTGAGAGTTTCAGAAAATATACCAAAATTAGAATCAGTCTTTTGCACTCTGATTATTGAAAATGATCTTCAGTACTGTAAGGAATTGAAAAAGATATGGTTGCTAGGTAGAATTCCAAAAAAATAGTAGGTCTTTGAGAGTTTCAGGAAATTTACCATAATTAGAATCAAAGATTTTTGCATTCTGACTATTGAAAATCATCATTGAAACTGTAATGCATCAAAAAAGATATGGTTGCTAGGTAAAATTCCAAAAAGTAATTGGTCTTTGAAATTTTCAGGAAATTTACCAAAATTAGAATCATTGATTCTTGCAACCTGACAGTTGAAATTCATCCTTATAACTCTAAATAATTGAAAAAGATATGGTTGCTAGGTAGAATTCCCAAAAATAATGGGTCTTTGAGAGTTTCAGGAACTTTTCTAAAATTAGAATAAAAGTTTTTTGCAATCCGACCATTGAAAATGATTATTAAATCTAAATGGCATCAAAAAAGATATGGTTGCTAGGTAAAATTCC
>MJUU01015839.1:64660-113205 GCA_002080025.1 Modiolus philippinarum | reverse complement strand
GGCGTTTGACCTAAATTCCGAATCCACAGTGCACTACTTCTGATCATACTCTAGTATGGTGCCGAGTTTCAAATTTGTATCTCTTATAGTTCCAGAGCTTTCGGGGAGCATTACAAACGCACGTACGTACATACGGACGGACTGCATTACATAATCCCCCCGCATTCGCTAAGCGGGGGGATAAGAAATTGGCCAATTAATCCGGTGAGACAATATGCACAACTACATATGATAGTCAGCAATCCTGTGAATTTTTGTTGAAAAAGATGTGGGAATTTAGCGTCCACAAACTAAATTTTGCCAAATTCTAAGTAAAAAAAAGGTACATAACGCCAACAAAATAAGGCCGATCAATCCGGCGACACGAAATACACAACTAGGCATGTTTGTCAACAATCCGGGGCAGTTTGGTTGCAATCTGATGAAAGGTGTGTGAGAGTTGACGTCCACAAACTTAATTTTGCAATATTCTAAGTCAGTCGAAAGGAGAATAACTTTCACAAGAAATAGGCAATCAAACTTGCAAGACGATATGCACAACTAAGCATGATGGTCAACAATCCTGTGAAGTTTGTTTAAAAGCCGATGAACGATGTCGGAGAAATAGCGTCCACAAACTAAATTGTGTACAATTCCAAGTAAAAAAGGGCATAACTTCCACAAAAAATGAGTCGATCAATCCGGCGAGACGATATGCTCAACACGGCATGATGTACAACAATCCTGTGAAGTTAAGTTAATTCCGATGAAAGATGTAGGAGAATTCGCATCCACAATCTTTGTGACGAACCGACGGACAGACGGACGGATGGAAGACAGACAGAAAGACAAAAACATTATGTCTCCCCCTTTAGAGGGGGAGTTATAATTAACAATGGATAGATATGGAAAATTTTTATAGTTGTTCTTCATCTAGACGTCGTACTGAGGCCTTCAATAAAGAGCTTTACTCATACCTGATATTAAGTTCACGCTGACCCTAGCACTAGTTTAAGCGGAATTCATTGCTAATCGTCGACCAACGTCATATCCATGACTCTCTTAGCCCTAGGATGCATGATTAAGCGTTTTCTATTTTCTTTTGATTTATATTTTGATGGCTCATTCATTGAAGTATATGCTTCAAAAACCTATTTATATTGTATTTTAACTTAAGACAATGTCGATCTCGTAGAGAAATGGCTGACGGTGATTGTAAGAGTGATTTGCAAGTTAATTTTATGTTTGTTGACGATCTCGCATCCCTAGGCCAAATGAAACCACCTTCAAACATTTAGTATTGCAAAGAGTGGATGCAATCCTCATCAATTGAATAAAAATAAAACATGCTTTTTGAACATCATTTTTCCTAACAGAGGCCCGGCAACTGGATCGGTTTTCAGGGGCTCCGGCTACAGAGCTGCCGGGCGCGTCCCCAGTTGGTTGATAGGGGAATGTCCTGTCTATGCGGGTTAGTCAGGTCATAATACGGAAAGCCTGACCGCGAACCATTGTAGCCAAACTGTTTGGAGAAAAGCCACGCTCTATGCAGTATAAAGACCCCTTTTATGTTTCTCTAAAGAGAGCAGACGCACTGGGTGTCGTATGGAAGGCTAAATTTCCCGCCCCTACCAATTTCTCCCATTTTCTAGCGGCAATCAAAGTCGTTACCCCGGTTGTCCCTTCCACCTTTATTTCTTTCTTCCTTTACTTGCAATTTTTTGCATTGATTAACTTGTTCTCGTCCTGATATAGCTGAAATATTGCTCATTGGACGTTAAACTCTAACTTATCAATCAATCAATTGAACATAATTTTATGGAATATACTTACAATTCTTCAAGGCTTGTAACTGCATCAAAAAGTTGTGGAGGTAAAATCCCAATTCTGTTGTTCGAGATACTTCTGAAAAAATATAAATATGTCAAACTTAAGAGACAACAACATTAGTGAACGATTTAAATTTTTTAATTTATTTGTTCATACGATGTAAAAAAGCTACTCGGAAACGGTTTTTTCCTTTCCTTTCAAGATTGTGGTCATTGAGTTAGTGGTCTATCTGTATTGGGTTTTATTCGTATGTTTATTATACTATAGGGAAACAGGACAGATAAAAAATGGAGGTTTAACCCCACCGCTGGCTTTTTTTTTTGCTAGTGCCGGTACCAAGTCCGGCTGTCCGGAGTTCCCATCGTTGTCTACGTTTGTCTTTTGTCTTATTCGTGTTCTTCATGTGTAGTTCCTTGGCAGATTGTGGCATGTTATTATAATTTTCAGCCATTGTTTCCTGTTATCCATTTTTTTTACATTTACAAAATTATCACCAATTTATTTAATATATCCGTTGAAGATTTGATTGGATGAAAACAGATAATTGAGTATTTCTATTCTGCGTAGTGTATTCATTCAACGGCGGTTAACAATTTTGACACCAACCAGAAAGTTCGCCCCTTATACGTGTTTGTGTGCTAAAACCTCTACAACACGCCTACGCGACTATACCATTATGAATAAACAATGCGAGGATATGGAGTAAATGCATATGAGAAAAAGTCTCTAAAACTACATGTCTGAAAAGATAATTTTTTAATGTAAAACTTGAGGTTTTCAATTCCTTAAACGTTCTCTCAGGGTTTCACATGTTTCAAAATTTTATTCTTAGTTACTTTAAATTAACATGTGCAAATGTAATATTTTACGAAAGGATATGAACATGAGACCATAACACATGTGTTAACTCTACTTGTAGTAATTTTAACAAGCTGTATGGTCAATTCGGATATTAATTCCTCATCAGCAGCATAAGAACCCAAACATAGGAGATCAACCATTTCAAAATAATGTTTAAAATGTATGTATTTAAATCTATTTACTTTATTCGTATTTTTTCAGAATGCTATCTTTACATTAACTTTCATTTATCTTGTAAAATATCATTGTCAAGAACGAGAAAAATACAATACACCGCTTTTCTTTGCATTCATGTTTAAGTAGCTTTGGTTATAAAATCTTGACCTGTTTTACCCTTTTAAAGATTACAAATTGTTTTTTTTATGTTCCAGTGATCTTATAATGTTAATGCTTCATTTGTAATTATAGAACTCGATTACCCATTACACAATGCCTAGAAAATCATCTCGCAAAACAACTGAAGAATTTTGAGTAATCCTTTAGGTTACAACTTATAATGAAAATAAAAATTCAACTTTTCAATTAATGCAGCCAAAGGAAATTTCATAGACAATTCAATTTTAAGGATTTTGTTTTAATTTTAAACAATAATTTTGACGATAAGTCTGGAGGTATGTCTTCCATGCCCAGAACTAGTTTTAGGGAAATGGAAACGAATAATACATATGCTAATTTTCATTTAAAATTAGATGACTTCATGATTTTTAAATACTGTTATCAGGCTTATACTACTCATATTTTTCTCATCTCCTAAAGTATTCTATATCACTTCATTTTGATACAAAACTTTTAAATTGTGCTAGAAATCATACGATCCAAGATCAAGTCTAGCTTTCTTACTGTAACAGAGATCCGTTTGCAAAATTTAAAAAAATTACATACAACAAAAAACGGAAAGTAAAGAGTCCGTTCTGAAGCTGACCATTTCGACAATTTATTTCTGAAATCAAACACCTGGAATACCACAAATCAAAGTATATGCTAAAAGTTAACAAATGATCTAAAATTAACAAAACACAACTAAATCAAGCGAAAACAGATCGAGCCTGACCCGAGCTGTGGAAATACTCCTTTGCTTTGTTTTTTTATACTTGATTGTTTTAATAAAAAATCGATTAAAAGTCTTGTTGCCGGGCTGTAGAATGGGCAGTTGAAAGCTTCAGGGACAACCAAACCTCTATCCAACAAATGATTATCAGGGAAAAAAAATGACCCTTGATCACGGAAGAAGAGGTTTTTATATGGTCTGTAGTGTCTTTTGCCAATGCAATCTATTTCTAAGTTCATACTTACAGAATTTTCAATTTGCGCAACGAATCAAATAATCCAATGTCAAGTTCATATATGTTGTTGTGGAAGAGATGCCTATAAATAAAAAGCAGTAAAATAGCGAAATTAAAGTAAATTGTTCACATGAATATTATTTTTGCTCTCTATCAGCTTTACACGTATTTCTGTTTATGGACTTCCTGGTGTTTGGGATTTTATATGCATTGAAGAGACAAAAGTTGTCGAAATGGGCATATGCTGGAGCTTAATTAACTGTAACTTCGGTATTTTGTAATTCGACAATTTGTGTCTCTCCAATACATGTGAATGCAAAATTTATATCAAAAATGTATTTCAAAGACATCAAATCGATACAAGAATAATTTCATTTTCATGACTTAAAGTAACGTAAAGTTAGCTAAGCAAAGTCTGTTTCATTAGGCCGATATTCTTACAATTAAAGGTGGTACGGGGGTTTCAATTGTTAGATAAAATTTTCTGATGTTTCATGACTTAAGCTTTGTTATTAGTGCATACAACAAATGAAATAAAAAATTAGGGTTGACCGCCCATATTGGCCTAAAATCTGCAATCTTAAAATCAGCTATTTTTTCATAACTTTCAACTGTAATGGTTGTCACCAGCTCTATCGTCAGCCACCATAATGATGGCGTGAAATCTGATTAATTTATAAAATTAACATCAGAAGGATATGGAGTAAATGCACATGCGACAAAGTCTCTATAAATTTTAAGAAATTGTATCTGATCTAACTAAAATAAATTACATTTTTGTTCAATATTATTTTCTCTATCATTTCAACCACAAATAGCTGATCTACAAAATTAGCCTAAAAATCACTTATAATTTGTACAAATCTTGCATCATTTGCTAAATTTTGTTTAAAATGGTGAAATTAATGGAAACATGTCTTAAGTATGATAGAGGACACATTCAAAAATAACACACATGAACAAATAAAATTTGTACAGTCAAACTTCCATTGTTCCAACATCATTTGAAGGGATTGACGAAAACCAGTCCAGTTAGTGCTTATTTCCATACTGAATAAAAGTTTGGTTAACTTGTTTGCTTTGCTTGTCCAGGAGTTTAAATTAAGATGACAATTCCCATACAATAGATGTAGAGACTTCATTTGTTTACACTATTATACGATTTGATTGGACAATATCTATATGAAGACAATGGATTTTACATGACCTTGAATAGATTTCACCAAGCAATACACACACAAACTCACAAAACAATGCAACATGTAATGGCTTCTTTAATCAATATACATTGTTGTCTCAAATAGGTTTAGAAGGTCTGCATGGGTATGTTAAGATATTTTGTCATTTGACTGACTAATTTTGATGCGGAAAATGGCAGTCTATTATTTATTTATATTTTAGAGTCCAGGATTTTTAACATTTTAAAAAAACAGGCCAAGGTGGACCTAACTAAACCAGTTTTTATCAAACCCTCTCACAGAATGTTGGAACTATTGAAGCTTGACTGCACAAATAACATTATGTTGATGTGCCTGATTTTTATTGTCATGACTCATGACTTGCTCTGATAATATTTTTTATAACTATTAGTATACAAAATTAAGTGAAATTATGTGAATATGTGCTCTATCATACTAAAACCATGTTTTCATTAATTTCATCATAATAAAGAAAGTTTAGCAATTGATGTAAGATTTGTACAAATTGTTAGCAAATTTTGGGCTAATTTTGTACAAATTATAATTTGTACATGGTAAATTTTGTAAAATAAATTGTAATTTGTACAAACTGAAAATACAAATGATAATTTGTACAAAATTACAATTTGTACACAACATAATTAATATATATATATATATATATTTATATTAATTTTCATATTACATAATCAAACATGGGGTATATACTTACAAGCGCTGCAAGTTGTATAGGGAATCAAGTAATCCAACTTCTAGTGTAGTAACCTTGTTGTAGGCGAGATTTCTGTTGGCAAAATTAATTTCAAATTTAACATACACAGAAATATTTAGAATGCAGTAAATATAATGTTAGCATGTGGTCATTTCAAACATCTTATGTCTTTAGTGCAGGTAAAAATCAAAATAGTTGAAACTGCAATTTCAGGTACATTAATGAGCTATCTAATAACAATTAAACTTCTTCAGTGAAGGAGAGAGCTTCAGATGATACTTGTATGAATGTAATCATTGTGTAAATGTACTTCCAAAGGATTACGGAAAGACATATCATAGAATTTGTAAATGCAAACTTTTAATTCTAGACAAAAAATATTAAAATTTGTTTACTAATGGGCTGATTTTGAATACAACAGATACTTCAACATCGGCCTAATTCCTTGACCTTCATCTTGAAATTGACAACAGAGGTAGACTTCAAACTATAAGGTGTATAACAAACGCGGTGACTTCACTTTTCAAGTAGTCAACATCCCTTTTCCTTGCTTCAACATTCCAATAGCGCTGGCATATGGAGTACACATCTCACAACCCATTCGCTACTCAAGGCCTTTAGTCTATACAATGACTTCCTTGATATAGCTCAGTTGTTTACAAATAAGCAACTGACAAGGGTTGTTAACTGTATCTTGAAATCATCACCCCGAATTTTTTTTCGGTTGACATCATGATCTTGTGGACTGCTATGTGATTTCTATTTCCCAGATGACAACAGATTCTTGCCTTTAAAAGCTCAAGATTGTTGTTTCCTCGACCGGATTTGACATGTCCAACAGGTGGGTTAATAAGAAGCAGGAAATGTTAACTCTGTCGATGCTAATTCTGCCGATGCAACAGATCTGACCAAAGGTATTTTTATTGGGTCCATGCTGTTCTTCTTCTCATATGTGTGTTTGTTCAATTCTATTTTCTATGTTGTACTTGTGTTATTTCTTTGTTTCCTTGTTCTCCCGATGTTGTAATTGTCTTTGAATATATCGTTTTAGACTGAAGAGTTGCTTCTCACATAATCTGAATATTTATGATTATCTTAGTTTTAAAAAGAATTCTCCATAATAAAATTTTTGCTGTCTATTAAAACTTGCATTTAAATAAGCAATGAAAGAATATGGAGTAACAGCACATGAGACAATCTCTCTACATAAACATGGAATAGAAAGGCATGAAACAAAGATTTTATTGTTGTTCTTTCATCTTGAATACATCGGCAAACGAATACCGAAGAAAGAAAAGGAAAGGAGAATTTCTAAAATCATAAATCCAAGTCATCACGAGGCCTTCCACAATTAGCTTTGCTCATATTCCATAGTAAGTTCAAGACGGCCCCCTAAAACCGGTTTAAGCGGATTTTTATTGCTAATTGTCGAGCAACGCTACATCATGTCCCAATAAAACTAGTTTAACCCCACCGCAGCAGGTTTGCGCCTGTCCTAAGTTAGGAAATTTATTAAGCCTTTGTGTGTCTTGTCTTTTTTCTGGTTAGTTTACTTTATATCTATAGGGGTCTAGGATGATGTTTATTTCGCTGAACTTAATTACTCTTTATTCAGGGGACGACTCCGACCTGCCGTTGGGTGTGGGGTTTTCTCACCGTTCATTGAAGATCTTTTGGTGGCTTTGATCTTGTATTACACAAAACCATCTTTACTTGGTTACAACAATTAAAACGTTACTCCATTGCTTGGTTCTACCGTGTACTTGATATCTCTTCAGTGTTTACTACGTTTATCTTACTCTATTATGACAACGGAATACCATACTGATTGTATTTTTTATCGAATCAAAACTAAAGCAGTAATCTTCGTACACATTCTTGTATATAAAACATTTGGAAAGTTTAGTTTCGTTTATAGAATGATAAAACGATGCAATGAGATCGATGTTGACGGAGTTAGAAACAAGGGATGCCATTTGATGTTTACAATCCACATTTACCTATTGAGAATCGCAATTCCAAATAATCACTCCGAAACTTCTAGGTTAATAAGAATCATGGAGCTTTAATCAAAATACTTCCTTTTGTCAATTTAAGTAAAGTTCCATTTATAATTTAAAAAAGCAGGTGACATCAGTGAAATGAATTTTCTGTTTGGTTTATTTTTTTAGGATTAAGTATCAGAAATTTGTAAGAAATAAAGGAGATTTGTGAGAAATCAAATCCCTTTATCAATATGTATAAATTATGACACACCTCGGCAAAAATAAGGAAAGGGGGAATTCCAAAATCAAAAATTCCGGTTATCCATATCCAACACGAACTGAGACAAAGCAAACAAGCAAAAATGTACAAGAACGCAAGAACATCCAGCAGTGTGAACCTGTACATAAATCTGGGGTATCATCAGGTGCTCTAGAAGGGTTAACATGATTGTTTTGTCATGTTTTAATGAGTGTGAAGTTTAATATGTTTTATTTATCACCCTAAGTAACAGAGAACAAAAGTCATGTTATGCTCAAATTAACAATGAAGGGATATGGAGTAAATGCAAATGAGACAAAGTCTCTACAAATACATGGTAATAATAAGCAATGGAACAACGCTTTTATTGTTGTTCTTCATCATGAAGTCACCATTAAGTCAAAAACACGTGATTAATTTGTAAATTGAAGTAAATATATGCAAAATGACCTATTATTCTGCATTTCGACAATTGTTAAGCTAAATGTAACGTTCAAAAACCTGATATTGTTTCATTGTTACATTAAAGGTAGTACGGGAGTTTAAAATTGCGCATCATTCATGGGCATGTGACTTAAAATTGAATTCACTATGAGAAACGTTGCCGAAACCATTTTCAATGTCTTATAATAGTTAAATTTGATGAAATATGCCACTTTTATTAAGTAACCACGCAAAATATTGAACCTTTCAGCTTACTCCTGTTCTATTAAGGGGAGATAATTTGTATAGAAATAATAGGGAAAAAAATAGTTTTTCGCGATTAATTCAAAAATCAGTTCGGTGACCCCCAAATTTTTTTCATGGAAATTGAAGGACAGTATATAAGCTATTAATTTACCAAATTTAAAAAAATTCTATCTGATGTAACTAAAATAATTTAAAATTTTGTTAAAATTCGCTAATTTTCCCTATTTTTTCAACCAAAATAGCAGATTTTTACATTTCATATTTCATTTTTATATGGCCGGTGACCCCTTATTTTCATTTTATTTTTTGCATGCTCTAATAACAAAGGGAAAATCATGAAAAAATAAGAAAATTCTGATAGAATTTTAGACCCCCGTACCACCTTAAACAATTTATCTTTTTTTTTTCTTTTAATTATCCCATTCCATTCACTGATTAATGCTGCGAAATGCAAATTATAAAATATAAAACTTGGCCTGTCATGTAATATTATGTACAATGTTGCCAAATATAAAAAAAATACTAAAAATTATCAATGGGAGCTGGAATATATACTGATTTTCTACGAGTTAGCCCTTTATGCCAAATATTTTACCCTGAGCGTCAGCCAGGAATAAAATATCGACATAAAGGGCAAACCCGTGATAACTAACATCAGTGTATATTCAATCTCCCATGAATTATTTCGATCCTAATAGAACATAAAAAAGTAGAATTTTTGAAATGATGCACTCTTAGGTAAAGGCAAATAACTCCGGTAATTAAACATACAGAAATAAGAAAAAAAAATTGTTATAAAATACCCGCAGAATTCAGTATTTATTTTATGTGAACTAGACAAAATTAATTATACAAAGCAAGAAAGTAGAAAATATAGAAAATATAACATATTCACTGGTATATTTACTTATTTTCGACTGCAGATTTACGTGTAAGTGATTTTGGAACAGCACAAGTATAGACCGCTTTTATCACTTACGTGAACACAAAGCGCTTTAGGCACGTCATTTTAAAATTCAAAATATACATAATATTTTACAGATGGTGAAACCTCATTTTTATCTTATAAATGTTATCACTGAAATAATGATCTATACGATTACGAAAAGACGTATCTTCATGATTTAAAATGTATCTAAAGATCTCCCTAAATAAATTGCTGGTTGTTTCTAAAAATTTACTATCAGACATTTACAATGTATATATCTAATTTTCGTACGCAGTCTATTTCATTGTTACTCTAATCATTAATGCAACGTCATTAACAAAAAACATTATTTTCTCGATATTTTCGTTCCCAAGTAATACGCTCCGAGGTAAAAGTGCAGTACATAACTACGTCAAATTCAGTGAGATTACATTTTGCTATTTAAAAGGATGGGAATAGTAAGAAAAGGGTAATTTTTGAGAGCTTATGGATGCTTAAACTCGGTGTTTCACTCACAAACTTTACATAAAGTCCTACGGACTTTATTCGGTTTGTGAGTGAGTCGACCGCGTATACAAATCGATAAACTTCCCCAAAATTATTTTTATTCTTACAATAAATACTCACAGACGTTCCAAATTGTACACAGAATCAAATAATCCAAGAACTAGTGTAGTTATCTTGTTGTAGCCGACTTTTCTGTTAATGAAAAAAAAATAATAATAATCAGCGTACAACGAAAAAATATCGAAATTTTAATAATTATAGCTCATGGTATGGCAACGTCTATGTCAAAATCAAACATTAGGAAAAAATCTCGAATCAAAATTTATACATAACCTTATTGATTACTATAAAATCTAAATGAGTAAATGAAAGGATATTGAGTGAATGTACATGTGACAAAAACACACACGATACATAGAGAACTCCAGTTTATCAAGGACAGGGCTTTTATTCCTGTCTACATCTTGATGTCGCCTGAGGGTCTTCAACTAGAGGTAAACAATATTCACCCCTCAAGAACGATCAAGAAGGCCCCTAGCGTGCACTTAAGCGGTATTCTTGACAAAAATTATATCAAGGTCACTTTCTTGCTCCCCACCCGCCATGGAGTGCCAACTTGGGCGGTGCTCAGGGTTATCCAGCTGAAAGCACCAGGGTTACAAGAAGAGAATAAAAATGTTGAGCAACATCGATCGCAGCCAAAATATGTCATTGAAGCAACATATGTGGGGAGCGGTCAATGAGAAAAAAAGTAAAATCGGGCAATGTATGCCTACAAATATTTGTCATTAAGTAGCCCGACGAAAGACAAAAATAAGGAAAAAAAACAACATTGATAGACAACACGGGGCACACCGAAATAGATGTAGGCAAACCTTGCAGTGTAACTTTGGTTGAAAGGGCAAATATGGTCGTGTGTACAGATTATAACATTTTAGTAAAAACAATGAAAATATTAATACTCCATGCCAAATTGCAGAAAGCAGGGATATGTGGTTCCCGAGAAAAACGCGACATTTTTGTGATGAAGACGTTGAGACGCAAGACGACGGAGAGTGATCCCTATATGTCGCCACTGTGTGACGCAGGTGAAACAACAAATCATTTTCAAACCGACGCCAAAGTTGTTGACCAATGGTGACATCCCACAGGTACTAACAATAATCATTTTCACATATACAGCAAACTAATTATCAAATAAAAGATGATCGCAACGAATGAGATAAAAAAAGGAACAATCAGATTTACATGACTCGCAGATATTATCTCGGATTACAAGCTATGGCCCTTTTAACTTGAAAGATGAAAGTTAAACAATGGCGGTTTCCCTGTCTTCTCTTTTCATTTTAAAGTAAAACCATTATGGATGAGAATGCTGATAGGATTCAATGCGCGTTGGTCTAGCGTTATAAAGTAAAAACAATTTTGTCTAATGCTTTATGTTGCAATAACTAACAAAATGTCGAAATTACGATGAATTTAATTCTTGCATATGCGCATTTCGACAACTTATGTCTTTTCAGTGCATATCAAATCAAAACATTTGCAAATCAATAGACCGAAATTTCCGAAACGCTGAGAGATAACAAACTTCGTTCTAAGAAAGACAGTCCCCATGTTTCTGTTAGATATAATGTTGCCAAAAATACTAACTATGTACTTGTTCCTTTACACAGAGCAGGAAATTCTCGGCTAATGCATGTTTAATTAAATGATATAGATATGTAAATTAAAAGATAAAATTTTTTGTCAGTGAACAGAATGGGAAATTGAACGTCCATATGACCACATCTAGCATTATCGCATGGACCGATATTACACAATTCAGTCAGACAAGAGATCAAGTAATTAATATTACATCGGCAAACAAATATCGAAGAAAAAAGGAGGAAAGGGGAGATTTTACAGAGTAATACACGGCAACTCTCATCCAACAGAAATGACACGTCAAGACAAAGGCAAATCAAATAAAAAAATCAACAATAACGCCACATAACTAAATCGCGACCAAAAATTCCTACAAGAGCCTGAGATATAAACAGGTGATCCGGAAGAGTAATAAATTTTTATTTGGTATTTGCTTTAGACTGGCTTCCAAATATTTAATAAGTTTAGCATTTTCATATTTTTTCTTCTTCCATCCTTTTAACAGAAATAATAAACAAATGAAATTTATGAAAGTTATGCTGATGTCGATATAAAAGCTATGAAATAAATCAAAAATATTTTCTTGAAATCATCTGGAAACTAAAGAGAAATGAACGGAAGCTAATTTTTTTCAGATACCATCACAAAGTGAGTGGCTATGTATAAAAGTGTAAATAAACATACCTTTTATGCTGAGTTTAGAAAATGAAAATAATAACTATCTTTATTTTTCATATCAACCTTGTCAGTAGATTGTACAATTTTGCTTTCAGTATATTAATATTTCTTCATAGTATTGCAAATTATTTGGTCAGACAATAAGAATAATTTTCACGAACAAAAATTAGGCATTAGACCTAAATCCTAGGTATTAAGCCTAATGCCAATTGCAAATCCATTTTTGGCTTAAGATTTAATGACTAGGCATTAACTTAATGCCTAGGATTTAAGCATAATGCCTAACTTCACCTATTGCCGCTATCATATACATACTATCGTAGGCCTATATTTCATAGTTGCTACTTACAGCCCCTTCAAATTGTGTAGAAAATCAAATAATCCAAGGTCAAGGTTATTTATCTTGTTGTGCTCGAGAACTCTGTCAACAAAAAAAGGAATGGTTAATGAATAAAGAGAAAATGGGTTCTGCATGTCACCATTGCAACAACTTCTGTATTTTAGGTAGTTAACAATTGAATGGTTGGCAGATATGAAATCAAATAAAGTCACTGGTCTGATTCACTGGAGATCTTAGTTTAACATTACACCTTACGGGAAAATGTTGTAAATTGCTAATTCTTGAAAGGCTTTTCACATATCAAGTTGATATTTACTAAGCGTGGCGCATGATGGTCAATCAATCAAATGATTTAAATTCTTTAAAGTTAAGCGAAAACAACTAGGCAGGGAGACATTCCATATTTTTTAGCTTTAGATATTAACTGTTTTTTTTTTGTTTTTTCTTTTTTGTTTTTTTTTTGGTTTTTTTTGTGTTTTTTTTTTTTTNTTTTTTTTAATACTGCTAAAACGGCAATCCTCTTAGTTATCTTAATTTCTTTTTGTTTTAAGTTGGCATAAAGATAGAGATTCAATTTAATTGAGATTCAAAATCGAACAAGTTAACTTAAGCCTAGCACTGACCCTTCAAACGAGTTCGCAATTAACATTGAAGACGCCCACTTAAATAGATTTCTGTCTGTTTTAATTTGGCACTACGAAGGATACATAATTGAGATTCAAAATCGAACAAGTTAACTTAAGCTTCGCAATGACAATTCGAACAAGTTCGCAGTTAACATTGAAAACACCCACTTAAAACTTCTCTTTAAATATGAGACGACATTTAATTTCATAAATATCTGTAGACTTTCATCATAAATAAAAAATAATTAATGTAGCTGATTATACGATTTCTGTAATCATAAGTACAATAGGTACTTCTATGGGTACCAACTAGCACCTCTCATAAAAGATTTATTTGTTTATTGCTTCGAGTCAAAATCCATGGCCAAAATTCAAAAAGAACCTTCTAAACAGCATTTAGTGGATATTTTTAACAATACATATAGATATTTTGACGATATTTTGGCTTGAAATTATCCTGAATTGTCTAAATTTACAGACGTAATTTATCCTGCCGAACTTATTTTAAATAAATCCAATAGCAGCAGCGATCCTACACCTTTTCTTGATCTTGATATATCAATAATTTAAGAAAAGTTAAAAACTAAAGTTAATGATAAAAGGGATGATTACTCTTTCCCTATAATTACTTTCCTCATCTCGACGGCGGCGATGTTCCGTAAGCCCCTTCTCACGACATATACGAGATCTACATTTCACAGGGCTTTTATACAACAGGGCATTTCACGTCCAAACTTCTATTGAAATATCATTTACAAAGCGCATCAATTCCAAAATTGTCCTTACAAACTTATTAATCCTATGAATAAACTTATACATTAAGGATATAAATACAGCATTGTTGTTAAATCTCTACTTCCGGTTTTTGTTTGGAAAAATATTGATCAACTCCCCAATGCTTTACATCGTAAAAAGATTAAAACACATTTTTTCATATTTGTAGTATTTGGCATTGCACAATATGATATTCTTCTTTCATAATTGATGATGTTGTTATAAGAAATCTATTTAGAAGTATTTCAGTTAAAGTTTCATATGTAAGAAGGCTTTCTTTCATAATCAACGGACATAATTTACTTAGCTAGCTGTCAGGAACGGAGAGTATTTGTCGGGACAGTACCCATGTGGATAGTCTTCACATTTTATGTACTTCATTGTAATGGTACTCGTCTTGATAAGTTGGACTTCTTTCCTAGTTTTATTTTTACTCTGAGTCTTTTGGTGTATTACTTTTTAGCCATTCACCACAGATAGACGAGGGTGTGGATCCAAGAAAACGAGTTTAACCCAACCGCAATTTTTGCACCTGTCCCAAGTCAGGAATATGTTTTTATTGGCTTGTCTTCTTATAAAATTTCAGTTTGTTGATATTCGTGTTATTGGCTGTGGATTGTTTCCATTGATTTATTCACTTTTTTTACTTTTGGGAGATTAAGGGCTTGCTTTATGGTGTGAGGTTCCTCACTGTGTTGAAGACCGTATGGTGACCCCCAGATGCTTTGTTGTGGGTCGTTTCAACCTTTAGATCGAATGTTGTCTCCTTGACATTTACATAATTTACCGCCATGTCCTTTCTTTTTCATATGTAATTGTAGTGTTCCGGAGGCAAGCATCATATATACTGGCTGACGAGTCAAGTATACTGAAACGTATTGCTCTAGGTGAAAGCTGATACAATCCTATTTTTCAAACCTAATTTAAGGTGGTAGAGCTAGGTTAGGGAACATAACACCTTAAAACACTTCTTCTTGTAAGCTTCTTGGTAACACAGATGATTCAAATTCTTTTTCATATTAATGACTAAAAAACATCGATAAAACTGACTATTTCAAACGCTTTATTGATTGAAAGAAGTATTTCCCTTGACCAAGGTCTACTCCCTTAACTCACAGTTTATACTCACAGAGCTTCCAACTTTCGAAGAGAATCAAATAATCCAAGATCAAGTGTACTTATCTCGTTGTAATGGAGGACTCTGTTAGTGATAAATAAATGAAACAACATTTAACAACAAAGACCGAAATTGTGAATTTAGTTTCTGCATATGACCATTACGACAACCTATGTCTCTTCAGTGCAGATTTGAGAGACCATAAACATTTGAGAGACCATAATCCAGAATGTTGAGCAAATAACAAAAAGGGATCTAAGTGAAAAGCCAAACTAAGCTAAGCACAAAGATGTGCGTGTAAGTTGATTTGAGTTCTTCACAAAATACCGAAAATGCAGTGAATTTAGTTTCTGCATTAGCCATTACTAAAATCATGTCTCTTCAGTGCACATCACATCAGAACAATTGAGAGACCATTAACAAGAAAGTTGTTAAATCTGATTGAGAACAAATAACAAAAACGGATCTGAGAAAGAAGCCAAAATCAGCTAGGGACAAACTTGTGCGCGTTAGTTAATTTGAGTTCGTCACAATATACGTAAATTGCAGTGAATTTAATTTCTGCATATAACCATTACTAGTATTATGTTTCTGAAGTGCAGATCACATCATAACAATTGAGAGACCATTAACCAGAAAGTTGTTAAATCTAATAGAGAACAAATAAAAAAAAAGATCTAAGTGAAATGCCAAAATCATCTAAGGACAAACTTGTGCCCGTTACCTTATTTGAGTTCTTCACAAAATACCAAAATTACTATAAATCCAGTTTTTTCATGTGGCCATTAAGACAACTTATGTCTCTTAAGTGCAGGTCACATCAAAACGCTTGAGAGACCATAAACCAGAAAGTTATTAAAACTGATAGAGAACAAATAAAATGTAACAAAAGCATTAATGTGAAAAGCCAAAATCAGCTATGGACAAACTTGTGCGCGTAAGTTAATTTGTTTAATCACAAATTACTAAAATTATTGTGAATAGGTTTCTGCATGTAGCCAATACCACAACTTATGTCTCTTTGGTGCAGATCACATCAAAACGTTGTAAAAACTGATAGAGAACAAATAACAACAACGATCTAAGTGAAAAGCCAGAATCAGCTATGTACAAACTTGTGCGCTTTAGTTCATTTGAGTTCCTCATATTTTGAGTTTTGAAAATTTGGAAACGCGCAATATTATACTATAACTAATCCTATATTCTGATTATCGCAAAATATTCAACGAATGATCGAATAACGCAGTAATTCACGAATGCGCGCAGCGCATGAGTAAATTACAATGTTTTCGATCATGAGTTGAATATTTTCGATAATCAGAATATAGGATTAGTTATTGTTTTTATTATATAGATCTTATTCTGTAATATTTGATGGTTTATTTTAAGATTCATTGCATGAACTAAGTTTTCTATGTTAATCCACTGAGACAGTTACTTAACAACGACGTTGACAACGTCTATTGTGACGTCACTTCCTAGAGTGAAATTATGGAAAATAATTTCACAGTTAATTATCACTTTTAATTCACTGAGAAATTTCAATCTTTCACCGCAATCTATATAATAACTATTTTTTTTCTAAATTGTTGAACCTACAGAGTATCTTCCTCAAAGTTCTGTTCTTATATCTCCCCCATGCAAAGTTCTGTCCATAGCTGATTTTGGCCTTCCATTTAGATCATATTTCTTGTTTATCTTTAGTTTATAGTTGTTGCAATTGCTTAATAAACGCAAAACTCAACAATCCCTTAATCAACTCAATTTTAGGAACGATAAATATTTATTTCCATGTCGCATTAAAACTTTCAAATATCAAAATCAATGTTGCATTTTCCATTTTTGGCGACAAGATTCTCCTGTTCTAGTTTTAAAATGTCTTTTAAAATAATTGGTCCTTTTTTTTTAAAATTATGCTTTGATATAGTAATAAGAACGGAACCGTCAATCCAAAACGAATACTCCAAGGAAAATGGCAACATCGGACACTACAAAGAAACAGACACAAGATGAGCACGGCATAGAAAAGAAAAATGAAGACACACAAGAAAATTTCAGTGATCACTTATCGATCACAAATTTCAAATAAAAATCATCTGCCTCTCAGAGAGTTTGATCCATAAATGTTCGATTAGCCAAAGTAATCAATCGATTATCGTTCGATATTTATTGATATGTGATCTATTATCAATTTGATCGATTAGTTAAGCCGAGTTTTCTCACTTAAATAAATCTTGTTCGGAAGCATATTGATGCCATATGAAGAAAAAAATCTCATAATTATAATATATATATTTTTTTCTTCATGTTGTATCATATTGTCAACGGTGAAAATACATCGGCATACGAATACCGAAGCAAGAAAAGGAAAGGGGAATTTCTAAAATCATAAATCCAACATCACGGCAATTCACAGCAACACAGTATGACAAAGACAAAAGAAATAAACAAAAATGAACAAGAACACCACAAAACTAAAGCACTAGCAGTGTGAACCCCTATAACTAGAGGCTCAGAGACTGAGCCTGTATCGCTCACCTGACAAAACGCCTCTATGCCATGCATGACCAAAAATGATCATGTTTTTTACCAATGGGGTAGGGTGTTTATGTATGTTCTCAATTAGAACCCACGTGTTTTGTCTGATCCTATTGAAATGATTAATTTTTGCAAAGGACCTTCTATACATTTAGTATAATTTGCTTTAATTGTTTTGAGAGAAGATGATGAAAAGGATGGTTTTCTCATACTGGGTTCCAACGTTAAACTATGCTTTGCACTTGAGGCAATGTTTTTTGTCGGATTGAAATGAAATGTGCAATTTTTGTAAAGTACTTTCAGTCATCATTGAAAGATATGACGTGTCAGTATCCCAAATGAAAGTGGACATTTTCAGCTAGATTCACGTCTTCCCGGATTTGACTACCGACTTTGACATTTTCCCGGATTGAATCACTCACAGTGTGACGGGTGCTGTTAACAGAGCAGGACATGCTTACCCTTCCGGAGCACCTGATGTCACTCTCAGTTTACTGGAGTTCACACTGTGAGTGCCTTTGTTCTGAATGTTGTGGTTTCTGGTTCTGTGCTTTGTGTCTGTCTGGCGTCATTGTTTTTGTGTCTAACGTCATTGTTTTCTGTGTTCTCGTTTTTGCCCTGTCTTTGGACTTCGATTTCTGTGAATGTCACCCCTTTGTTCCTTCGGTATTCTACTGCCGTTGTTTCCTGTAAAGTCAGGTTGAATTTGCTTCTGCTATTTCAGAGGAGAAGATGAAAATGTGCTTTTCCCATAGGGTCCTATGTTAAACCATGTTCCGTGCTGGCCGCCATGTTTTTCATTGGATCGGATCGAAATGAGCAATCTTTGTTGAGGATCTTTAGTACATCATTCCTGTAAAGTTTGGTTGAATTTACTTCGGTGGTTTCAGAGGAGTAGATGAAAATGTGATTTTCCCATAGGGTCCTATGTTAAACCATGTTCTGTGCTGGCGGCCATGTTTTTCGTCGGATCCGAACGAAATGAGCCATCTTTGTTAAGGACCTTAAGTACACCATTCCTGTAAAGTTTGGTTCAATTTGCTTCAGCCTTTGCAGAGCAGAAGATGAAAATGTGATTTTTCCCATAAGGTCCAATGTTAAACCTAAGTTCCGCACTGGCGGTCATGTTTTGAATTGGATCGGAACAAAATGAGCAATCTTTGTAAAGAACCTACCATACATCATTCCTGTAAAGTTTGGTTGAATTTGCTTCAGTGGTTTCAGAAGAGTTGATGAAATGTGATTTTCCCATAGGGTCCTATGTTAAACCATGTTCTGTGCTGGTGGCCACGTTTTTACTTCACCTGCCCTAAAAGGCCACGTGAGCTTTTGCCATCACTATGCATCCGTCGTCTTTCTGTCCGTCCGCCTGTCTGTCTATCTGTCAAGAATTTCAAAAATCTTCTCCTCTGAAACCACTGGCCCAAATGTAACCAAACTTGGCCTGAATCATCATCAGGGTATGGCTTCTCAAACTGATGTTCAGTTTGTCCCTCTGTCGAACAACATGGCCGCCATTGCTAAAAATAGAACATAGGGGTAAATTGCAGTTTTTGGCCAATAACTCGAAAACCGTTACAGATATCAAAAATCTTACTAGGGGTAAAAATGATCAGCATGATGAGATCTATCCACTGTGCAATTTTGAAGAAAATCTGAAAACCCATCTTAGAGTTATAGCCCTTTTTCCGTTAAATTTTCAAAACTTTTGCATTTTTTATTTTTTATTTCAAAAAGTGTAACAGATAGAGGTCAAGTGTAAATTGCAAAAATGTTCAGCATATCAAGATCTACTTACCCTGAAATTTTGAAGAAAATCTATAAACCCTTGTAGGAGTTATTGCCCTTTTTTCACCGAATTTTTTAAATTTTCGTATTTTTCAGCTATTACTTCCAAAAGTATAGAAGATGAAGGTTAAGTGCAAATTGATGAAATGCTTGCCATGATGTGACGACTTCAAAACTGATGTTGAAAATTGTTCCTTGACCGCAATTTTCAAAATGGCCGCCGAAAATTCAACATTGTCCGATTTCAATGAAATTTGGTTTCCGCATAGATCTTGATGTTGCGAGTTCAAATCGGGTGTTGAAAATTGTTCCTTGACCGCCATTTTCAAAATGGCCGCCAAAAAAGGCGGGAAAATTCAACATTGTCTGATTTCAATGAAATTTGGTTTCCAAATAGATATTGATGTTGCGACTTCAAAACCGGTATTGAAAATTGTTTGCTGACCGCCATTTTAAAAACGGCCGGCAGAAAAGGCGGGAAAATTCAACATTGTCCGATTTCAATGAAATTTGGTTCCCAAGTAGATATTGATGTTGCGACTTCAAAACTGGTGTTGAAAATTGTTCGTTGACCACCATTTCCAAAATGGCCGCCAAAATAGACGGGGAAATTCAACATGGTCCGATTTCAATGACATTTGGTTTCCAAATTGGTCTTGATGTCGTAACTTCAAAACTGATGTTAAAAATTGTTCGTTGACTGCCATTTTTAAAATGGCCGCCAAAAAAGGCGGGAAAATTCAAGATTGTCCGATTTCAATGAAATTTGATTTCCAAGAAGATATTGATGTTGCGATTTCAAAAGCAATGTTGAAAATTGTTTGTTGACTGCCATTTTCAAAATGACATCTCGACTTCAAAACTGGTGTCGAAAGTGGTCCCTAGCAAGAACGTTTTTGTCAAAAAAGCCCAAAAAAGAAATATAGTAAAACATGGTCATACTTTAAAAACAGTTCAAGATATTGGAGGTGTTTGAGCTACGAAAGTTTGAGAAACTGAAGATCAACTGTATAACTTACAATGTTACCTTGATTGTGGCAACTGAAGCCAGGTAAGTGATGCAGGCTCCTGGGAGCCTCTGGTTTGTCGGATCGGAACGAAATGAGCCATCTTTGTTTAGTACCTTCCATACATCATTCCTGTAAAGTTTGGTTCAATTTGTTTCAGCCTTTTCAGAACAGAAGACGAAAATGTGATTTTTCCCATAGGGTCCAAAGTTAAAACTAGTTCCGCACTGGCGGCCATGTTTTTTATCGGATCGGAACAAAATGAGCAATCTTTGTTAAGGACCTTCCATACATTATTCCTGTAAAGTTTGGTTGAAATTGCTTAAGTGGTTTCAGAGGAGTAGATGAAAATGTGATTTTCCCATGGGGTCCTATGTTAAACAATGTTCCGTGCTGGCTGCCATGTTTTTCTTCGGATCGGAACAAAATGAGCAACCTTTGTTAAGGACCTTTAGTACATCGTTCCTGTAAAGTTTGGTCAATTTGCTTCAGCCTTTTCAGAGCAGAAGATGAAAATGAGATTTTTCCCATAGGGTCCAATGTTAAACCTAAGTTCCGCGCTGGCGGCCATGTTTTGAATTGGATCGGAACAAAATGAGCAATCTTTGTAAAGAACCTTCAAAACATCATTCCTGTAAAGTTTGGTTGAATTTGCTTCAGTGGTTTCAGAGGAGTAGATGAAAATGTGATTTTCCCATAGGGTTCTATGTTAAACAATGTTCCGTACTGGCGGCCAGGTTTTTCGTCAGATCGGAGTGAAATGAGCAATCTTTGTTAAGTAATTTAAGTACATCATTCCTGCAAAGTTTGTTTCAATTTGCTTCAGCCTTTTCAGAACAGAAGATGAAAATGTGATTTTTCCCATAGGGTCCAATGTTAAACCTAAGTTCCGCGCTGGCGGCCATGTTTTTTATCGGATCGGAATAAAATGAGCAATCTTTGTAAAGGACCTTCCATACATTATTCCTGTAAAGTTTGGTTGAATTTGCTTCAGTGGTTTCAGAGGAGAAGATGAATATGTGAAAAGTTTAACGGACGGACGCCAAGCCTGTATCGCTCACCTGACAAAATGCTGAAAAAGGGTTTTCGATGTTCTGCATGGTGTTCATGTTTTTTTTATGTGAATTTCCCATAGGGCCAAAATAAACTATGTTCTGTGCTGACGGCCATGTTTTTTATCAGATCCTAACGAAATGAGCAATCTTTGTAACAACCTTCCATACATCATTCCTGTAAAGTTTGGTTGAATTTGCTTTAGTGGTTTCAGAGGAGAATATGAAAATGTGAATTTCCCGTAGGGTCAATGTTAAACTTTCTTCCGTGCTGGCGGCCATGATTTTTTATCGGATCGGAAGGAAATATGCAATCTTTGTTAAGGACCTTTAGTACATCATTCCTGTAAAGTTTGGTTGAATTTGCTTCAGCGGTTTCAGAGGAGAAGAAGAAAGTGTGAATTTCCCATAGGGTCAATGTTCCGTGCTGCAGCCATGTTTTTTATCGGATCGAAACAAAATGAGCAATCTTTGTTAAGAACCTTTAGTACATCATTCCTGTAAGGTTTGGTTACATTTGCTTCAGTTCTTTCAGAGGAGAAGAAGAAAATGTGAATTTTCTCATAGGGTCCAATGTTAAACCTAAGTTCCGCGCTGGCGGCCATGTTTTTTATCGGATCGGAACGGAATGAGCAATCTCTGTAAAGGACCTTCCATACATCCTTCCTGAAAAGTTTGGTTGAATTTGCTTCAGTGGTTTCAGAGGAGAAGATGAAAAAGTGAATTTCGCATAGGGACAATGTTAAACTATCTTCTATGCTGGTGGCCATGTTTTTATGGGATTGGAACGAAATGAGCAATCTTTGTTAAGGACTTTTAGTCCATCATTTCTGTAAAGTTTGGTTGAATTTGCATCAGCGGTTTCAGAGGAGAAGAAGAAAATGTGAATTTTCCTATAGGGTCAAATGAAAAACCTAAGTTCCGGCTGGGGGGCCATGTTTTTTATTGGATCGGAACGAAATGAGCAATCCTTGTAAAGGACCTTACATACATCATTCCTGTAAAGTTTGGTTGAATTTACTTCAGTTGTTTCAGAGGAGAAGATGAAAATGTGAATTTCTCATAGGGCCAATGTTAAACTATGTTCCGTGCTAGCGGCCATGTTTTTATCGGATCGGAACGAAATGTGCAGTCTTTGTTAAGGACCTTCAGTACATCATTCCTGTAAAGTTTGGTTGCATTTGCTTCAGTGGTTTCAGAGGAGAAGAATAAAATGTGAATTTTTCCATAGGGTCCAATGTTAAACCATGTTCCGTGCTGGCGGCCATGTTATTTGTCGGATCGGAACGAAATGAGCAATCATTGTTAAGGACCTTGAGTACATCATTCCTGTAAAGCTTGGTTGAATTTGCTTCAGTGGTTTCAGAGCAGAAGATGAAAATGTGATTTTCCCACAGGATCAAATGTAAAACCTAAATTCTGCGTTGGCGGCCATGTTTTTCGTCAGATCAGAAGATAATGAGCAATCATTGTGAAGGACCTTTAGTACATCATTCCTGTAAAGTTTCGTTGAATTTGCTTCGGTGGTTTCAGAGCAGAAGATGAAAATGTGATTTTTCCCATAGGGTCCAATATTAAACCTAAGTTCCGCGCTGGATGCCATGTTTTTTGTCGGATCGGAACAAAATGAGCAATCATTGTTAAGGACCTTCGATACATCATTCCTGTAAAGTTTGGTTGAATTTGCTTCAGCTGTTTCAGAGCAGAAGATAAAAATGTGAATTTCCCATATGGTCCAATGCTAAACCATGTTCCGTGCTGGCGGCCATGTTTTTCATTGGATCGGAACGAAATTATCAAACTTTGTTAAGGACCTTTAGTACAACCCTTTGGGTCAGGTGAACTAAAAACTGAGGTATCATCAGGTACTCCGGAAGGGTAAGCATGATCTGCTCCACGCGTGGCACCCGTCACACTGCCAGTGAAAAGTTCGGTTTTGTCACAGTCGGTGTTAGTCAGTCCTGTAACAAACTCTGGAGCTACCCAAAAATATCTGTTCTCATTTGTGAAACAGAAACATTGTAATGGTCTGTCAAATCGTGGTGACGACCGTAAAACGTCTGTAGTGACAATTGCAACAGTGACTGAACATACAAAAAACGTATCCTTGATGTATAAGTTTTTGAGACAGTAATTTCGCTCTGTTGACAAAACCGCTGTACAAACTACAGGCACGGCAGTAGCGAATGAGTTGTGAAATGTACACGCCATATGCCGAAGAAGTGGGAATATTACTGCTCAAAATCGGGGTGTTCACTATTGGAAAGTCGAAATCATCACGCTTGTCGTTAAGTTATGTTTTCAGACGTTCAGAGTTGTCAATGTAGAGGTATAGGTCCAGGTATGGTGCTGATGATGGTGTATCAGTGTATCTTTAATTTCGAGTTCATTTGGGCATATAAGATGAAGGTTATCCTTAAGGTTCATACAAGGGCTAGTTCAGAAAAAAGACACTAAGCTAGCCAAATCCTTTCATTTCAGTTTCCGTTATATAGATGATGTTCTTTCATTGAACAATCCTAAATTGGCTTCATACGAATAAAGAAACAAATCTGCTAAAAGTGGCGCACAATTAGTCCCCATAGGTATCCCTATTGTCTGCTGGAAAACTTGTCCTCCAAATTCCACAAATATGTTATCAATCAAGAATTCCAGCATTGCAATGACATCCTTCTCTGTATACTTTCATAAAAACATGAAAAAGGATTTCTCGGCACTGCAGAAAGCAAAGACACAATTTCTCGTCAACGTCTTCGTCAACTGGCGAAAAGAAATTAAAAAAAGTACTCTACATCTGTCTCGGTTCATAGAGGAAACGAAATCGGCATAATTGAAAGCATAACTAAACAGAAGTTTCACAACTCGTTTTACCCTCCTGCGTTGTTCGGCACTCCTGGCATTTTTATTGATATTCACAATTTAACAACCCTCGAGATCTGATAATCACCTCGGCCGTAAAGGGCCTCGTTAATAATCCCGTCTCTTGGGTTGTTAAAAGTAATTAATTACATGATATATTTTTCTTACGCTATTTATCGCCAAGTAAATACTTACAAACCCTTCCAATTACGCACGAACTCAAATAATCCAAGATCTAGTTTAGATATTTTGTTATTGCGAAGATATCTGTAAAAAGAATTAGAATAAAAGATTGAACATGCAGTAACAAAATACAAGTACCTAAAACGCGGTAAATTCGAGTTCTACAGGGCAGGGTTTATTTATCCACGCAAGGTCAAAACGTAACTTATGGAGGACCTTAATCGAAATATAAAATACGGGAATTCTATTAATTGTTACGGTGAGAAATTTTTCTTTATTGCACAAAAATCAATTATTAATACTTTTGATGGGAATCACTATTTTTAAACACTGTTGAGCTAGGGGTGATTTATATTCAAATTATTTGTAGCATTCAGGGTTAATTGTTTTCGTCAATTAAAAATAATAGAACAGACGTTACATAAGAAAAGTGCTAAGGACATTTGAATTGATAAATAGTTGGTTTTATCATATGTTTAGTAATAAATACAGACGTTTTGAATATGTGATACAGTGCATGACTTTCATTCCGTATTTACACTATGACGTCATACCCTTTATCGCATACCCTTTATCGCATGGCTTACCCATTATCACATACCCTTTATCGCATGGCTAGCCCTGTATCATACCCTTTTTCCAAAAACTTTTTTTTCAATTGGACTTGAAAAAAAATCGGGGGGGGGAATTTTTGGGGGGGTAAAACATTTTGTTTGGGCCATAACAAAAGATTTGTTTGGGATGAGATTTTTTGTAAGGATTCGTTTAAAGTCAAGCAAACCCAGGGATTTACCTCAACTTCTATCAGTTGGGGTCCCAGGGACCCACCATATAAATTTTCATGGGTCCTCCTGAAAACAATATGGGTCCCAGATGGTCACATAATTTTTTCTTGAATGATTAGTTAAGTTCAAGTTGTGGGTTCAGGAATCATAATTAATGCTATATCAGACCAAAGCAAGTTAAACAATTAAGAAAATTACATATTATATAAGAAATACAGGTGGAAGGGACAAAAGGGGTAACGATATTTGATTTGAGGCATAAATTTCCTGCTCCTACCATTTCTTCAATTTGTCTATCCAGAGAAGTGAGGAGAGGCAGGACTCCCAGTTGAACAACAATAAAGAACGGGTCTTGATACTGAATGGGGAGTGGCGTTTCTTCACACTGTTTGGCTACAATGAATCGTGGTTAGGCTTTCCGTTTTATGATCTGTCTAACCCACCTAGGCGGGGCTTTTCCCTATTTACCATCTGGGGACGTGCTCGGCAGCTCTGTAGCCGAGGTCGTTGAAAACCAATATGTGGTGTGTTTTTAGTTCTGTATTTATCCCATCTCAAACACAAATGTCACAATTTATGATGCCGTCAATTAATCNGGCCATTCTGAAATTAACTATCGTATATTAACTCCCCCTTTACCTTGCTTTCAACTGCTTATTTGCTCTCATTTTTTTTTTCCGACGCCGTTTAAGTTTGCTTTCTCGTTTCTATTTCTGATAGCATGTGCGTGCACATGTATTTGTTTGACTAATAATGGTAACATCCGATAGATTTCGAAAATGAATCTAAAAATTAGAGCGTCTCTCTTTGATCTTGAATTTCAAATAAATTTCTTTCATGGGAATCGAGCATGTTCACGATTCTACTTAACTAGATGCCAGACTCTACATGTACGTAGCATTTTTTTACATTGATAATGTTGCGTCCCGTCAGACGCATATTCTAATAAAATATGCGTCCTGTCATTTATTTTTGCGTACCAGACGCGTGTTTTACGTGTCCCTGAAATCCCTGAAACCCATTTCCTGTAAATGTTAGATTTTATTCCAACCATCTCCAGTCCTTTGCGCTCAATTTGAAATTTTCATCTTCACAAAATACATGCGTTTTCCCTTACCAATTTCAATTTTTGACATTTTAGGGGGGGGATAAAGTAGTCCTCTGTTTAAATATATGATAAACCGTATAATACATGGAAAAATCCGTATCACATGTCATAACATCCCTCGACCAATATCATCCCTGGGGCCATAGGCCCTCGGGCTGATACTTGTAACTCGGGATGATATGGCATGTGATACGGATTTTGCCATGTATTATTCCCTATTTAACAAATACATATTACAACGCTTACTATAACTAATTTATGCATTCCTATCATGATACATCCATACTGGCTGGTTAGAGAATGATAAGCCATGCTCTATGAAATATAGTGCAAGCACTTATTTCATAGAGCATGACTTATCATTATGTTAGTTTTATCCTGCCATTGAAATAATGCTATCTAATATTTAGATAAGCAACTGTTGGTGTTTGGAAATCACTTTATTTGTATGTAATGTATTTATTTTTTTTCAAATTTAATAATCCACCAAAAGTCTTCCTTTCACCCCTCTATTTTTCATAGAGCAAACTTATTCAACTTTTTGCATGTACCAAGTGAGGGATTATTTTATTGTTTGAAAATATTGTTGTTAGACAATACATTTATTTAATGTACATTTTACAAATTTCAATGTTTTTCACTATATGGGTATTAGTGAAAATGTATGTACTTTAATTACAAATTGTACATAGCTGCAGGTTATATAAGGATTATCTGTACATAGCTGCAGGCAATATAAGTATTATCTGTCTGACACTTTGGCCTGTATGAAGGAATGTATTGTCTAACAACAATTTTAAAACAATAAGATAATCCATTACTTAGTATATGGAAAAAGAAGAAAAAGTGTGCTCTATGAAAAAAAGAGGGGTGAAAGGAATGCTTTTGATTGGACGAGAGAATGTTAGTATGTGATAACAAATAATAGCCTTCAGTAGTTTAGTTATTTGTTAGGTCAATTAACTGGATTTCAAACCAACACCTAATCTTGGTGACACCAACCGGGACCAAAAGACTACTGTTCTATAAATTTTAAAAACATATAAGCGGGAGGTTGAAGCATCATTAAACCTGGTTTAACCCACCATTTTATTTATAAAATGCCCGTTCCAAGTCGGGAATATGACGGCTTGCCAAAAATGTTTTGTGTTGGATTGTGTTTCCCGGATTCAGTCGAATGTTATACGGATTTTCCTTACTGGTCTCTTCCTTTGATCGATTCGGACTTTTATTGTCCCTTTTATCAAGATAATACTAGATCAACGCATTAGAATTCTCGATAGGGACTAATTTTCTAGAAGAAAAATTAAATTATTATTTATTTGAAAGCATTACAACATTATCTTCCGGACGATAGTGTTTTTGAGAGTTCACACTTCATATCTTCAACTTGTCGCATTCCTGTTCATTTTTGTTTTGTCATTTTGTCTTTATTTGTGTTGAAGCTGAGTTTCCGTGTTCTTGAACTTTCGGTTTCAACTTTCAATTTTAGAATTTCTGTTTGATTTTTCGATTTGAGAATTTCCGCTTTCTATTTGCTTCGGTATTTGTTTGCCAATGTATACAAAGATAGCAAATAAAAAAGTGCAATTAAGATCTTTTAAATATTTATCGTTCGGTCTTCTCGACACAAGATTTATTTTTACGTAGCGTCCAATTTTTAAGTATGTTTTGAACTGAACAGTAATTTGATAGCTTTCCCCTTGTGACGTTGAACCTTTAAAAGGCAGGAATCATGAGCAACACTTTTTATTTTAGATTCTTACATGGAACAACGGCAGTAGAATACCGAAAGATCTGAGAAGCGAAGGCAACAAAAATCGAATATAAAGACATGGCAAAAACGACAACAGCGAAAAGGGCTTAATTTTTTGGTTCTGTTTTTTTAAGGTGATTTCACAAATGGAAATATAAGGGTCTATTCAGTATAGAATGTTTCCATTCAATTAATATCAAAGTTATCATAATCATAGTTTCTGTAGATAATGAAGAAAAATGAAAATTTTTCCTTCTATTCGTCTATTTTGAACTTTTTTGTTTAAAAAGATTTCTTTTAATTAAGTCTGGGCTGTCACTGATTCTTTATTATAATATCAAGTTATTTTGATTAAAACGTTACGTTAAGAATGGTAAGATTGCCGAGCAATAAGACCCGTTGCACCCACCATTTCTCTTAAAATGCCTCTACCAAATCAGGACCATTGCGGTTTTCAGTTTTTTTGGTGGTTTTTTGTACCTACTAGTACATGTTCCTTATGTGTCTTTTTGACCATTGGATTACGGTTCCTAACAATATTGTCAGATTAATTTGTTATTGTCTTGATTTAAAAACATATTTCCTAACAAGGCTGATTACTTCATATATATATTTCTTTCTTCCTAAAATCATGTATCGCACTGTGCATACTTACAAATGTTGCAAATTTTGCAGGGAATCAAATAATCCCAGATCAAGCTTAGATATTCTGTTGTTGTTTAAGTTTCTGTAAGTAAAAAAAAATATTAATGAATAAACAAAATAATGAAATTTGAATAATTGTATAGAAAGGGATGTCACACGAAATTATACATTCATTACTTGTTTTCATTTTTCGAGCTATAGTCAGCGTTATGACCTGAATATTTTACAAGTATACTGGCCTCTAACTAAAACTGCAAATGTCTATTGAAATACAAAGTGATTCTTTACGAAACCCTTCAGGAAGTCTTGAGTTTGATTTTTCTTCAGTAGTGCGTCAGTGTTTTACTAGTTTTGCACTAGCACTTATGTTATGATTTCGTTTAGACATTTTGATCTTATTGCGATCGTGAGAGGCTTAACATAATTGTGTTAAGACTGTGTTAGATATTAAGTCGTATTTCAAGAAAATTGCTTTCAAGGGCAATCCAGACCTATTCAGATTATCTAGATCAAACCAGATAACTGCGTTCAAGGACGACCAAGATGTGTTATGTTTGTAAAGATCAACTAAGATCAAATCGAGATCTTTTTTGATCGTCTTTGAAATCAATTATCTTAAAACAAATGTAAAATCTTACTTTATCTTTACAAACTTGTGCTAAGTCTGTTAAGATCAAAATGGCCAAACATATTCATAATATATCTGCTAGTGTAGGCTTCTTGAGCTAGCCGGCAGCTTAGCGGCAAGCACCCCTTGACCCATCTTTCAAATTATCGTATTCTTTCCTTCTCAAGACTGTGCTCTTGGAGTCAGTAGTCTATCTGTATTTGGTTTTATTTGTATGTTTATTAAACTTTAGTGAAACGGAAAAGATAAAGGGGTGGATACCCATAAACCGGTTTAATACTACCGTTAGCTTTTGTTAGTGTCGGTACCAAATAACAAAATACCGAAGTTACTGTTTATTAATTTTCTGCATATGCGCATTTCGACAGCTTATGTCTCATCAATGCAGATCAAAACCAAAACATTTGGAAGTCCATTAATCGAAAAATACGTTAAAGCTGATAGAGAACTAATCACCAAAAGGGTCCAAATAGAAAAGCCAAAATTCATCTATGGACAGAGCTATGCAGGAGGGAGATACTCCTTAGTTTTAAACAAAATTATGAAAATTTAGATATTGCAAGTTTCAATACAATCAGTTTTCGGGTCAGCACCGAAGTACTGACTACTGGGTTGGTGAATGCCGTCGGGAACTAACAGTCCACCAGCATAGGCATCAGCCCAGTGGTAATAAATAACAAAAAACCGAGGTTACTGTTTCTTTATTTTCTGCATATGCGCATTTCGACATCTTATGTCTCATCAGTGCAGATTTGGAAGTCCATTAACCGAAAAATACGTTAAAGCTGATAGAGAACTGATAACCAAAATGATCTAAATAGAAAAGCCAAAATTCATCTCAGGACAGAGCTATGCACGAGTGAGATACTCCTTTGTTTTAAACAAAATTGTGAAAATTTAGATATTGCAAGTTTCAATACAATCAGTTTTCGGGTCAGCACCGAAGTACTGACTACTGGGTTTGTGAATGCCGTCGGGGACTAACAGTCCACCAGCATAGGCATCGGCCCAGTGGTAATAAATAACAAAAAACCGAGGTTACTGTTTCTTTATTTTCTGCATATGCGCATTTCGACATCTTATGTCTCATCAGTGCAGATTTGGAAGTCCATTAACCGAAAAATACGTTAAAGCTGATAGAGAACTGATAACCAAAATGATCTAAATAGAAAAGCCAAAATTCATCTAAGGACAGAGCTATGCAGGAGTGAGATACTCCTTTGTTTTAAACAAAATTATGAAAATTTAGATATTGCAAGTTTCAGTACAATCAGTTTTCGGGTCAGCACCGAAGTACTGACTACTGGGTTGGTGAATGCCTCCGGGGACTAACAGTCCACCAGCATAGGCATCGGCCCAGTGGTAATAAATAACAAAAAACCGAGGTTACTGTTTATTTATTTTCTGCATATGCGCATTTCTCCTTGAACAGCTCTCCTCAAACAATCTCGCATACTGCAATAGCATTCAAACTTTTGATTTTTCTACCCTTTATACAACTCTTCCCCATAATAAACTTACATCAATGTTTCTGTACCAAAAACGGAGAACGCAGGTATTCCTATCTGATAATAGGAAAAGATAAAACATATTTTGTAAAGAACCACACTAAGTCAAACAAGAAATACAGTGAAAATGACGTGATTAAGATGCTTGAATTTTTTATCGACGACATTTTTGTTGAATGTGGAGGCCGTGTTTTTCAACAGACAATAGGGATTCCTATGGGAACAAGTGTGCGCCACTTTTAGCTGACCTTTTCCTTCTTTGGTATGAAGCAAAGTTTTTACAAGGGCTGATACAACAGAAACAAAAACAACTAGCCCAGACTTTTAATTTCATCTTCAGATATATAGACGATGTACTTTCTCTTAATAAACCAAGATTTAAAGAATCGTATCTATCCCAATGAACTTGAAATTAAAGAGACAACCGATACACCCGATTCTGCTTCATACCTTGACCTTTTGTTATACATTGACGAACATGGACGTCTGAAATCTAGATTATATGACAAACGTGATGATTTTGACTTTCCAATTGTGAACTTTCCCTTTCTCTGCAATAATATACCTGCATCCCCAGCATATGGCGTATTTATTTCACAATTAATTCGTTACTGTAGAGCGTGCAGTACGTACAGTGACTTTGTGGAAAGAGCAAAAGCACTGTCACAAAAACTGCTGAGTCAGGGATATGTTCAGCCTTTATTACTTTCGTCCCTTCAGAAATTCTATGGCCGTCACCACGACATCATAGATAGATATAAAATGTCAGTGTCACAAATAAAAACTGATATTTTCAGCTAGATTCGCGTCTTCCCGGATTTGACATTACCGGTTTTGACTTTACCCTGGATTGACCCACTGACAGTGTGACGGGTGCTGTGCACAGAGCAGTACATGCTTACCCTTCCGGAGTACCTGATGTCACTCTTGTTTATTGAGAGTTCACACTGTTAGTGCTTTAGTTTTTTGTGTTGTATATGTAATGTTCGTGTGTTTTATGGGCATGTGGTGTCTTTGGTCTTCCGTCTTTTGGTGTTCTTGCTTTTGCCTTGTCTCTGGATTTTGATTTGTGTAATCTTGTGCTTTGTTCCTTCGGTATTCGACTGCCGTTGTTTTACAAACATTTCGCTGCTGTTTTAGGCTTTAAATGGTACTTGCGTGCTACAAACAGGTAATATAAATACATAATGTCACTGGAGATACTGTACCTTAAATGTATATTTTTTAAAAACGTTTTTTCACTAATTCTGAATTTGTACATTGTATATATTGATATGAAATAAAAGGGTTTAACAGGAAACATCAACAATTACGTGCTACAATTTGCCAGGAAACTGCACAGAAAAAACACAAATAAAACAAAAGACAAACGTTAACGACGATACGTAATGGGTACAGCCGAAAGTTCTTTTTAGCTGATCGGCTTAAATGCAATGTGAGCTTTTGTCTTCACTTTGCGTCCGTCGTCACAAATTACTAAAATATTATCCTCTGAAACTTTGCCAATTGTAACAAATCTTGGCCTTAATCATCAATGGTGTATGTAGTGGTATAAAGTTTTTTTAATATCCACACTTCATTTAAACCACTTCTTGGAAAGTTTGTATCACAATATAATTGAAAGTCATATGCATCTTTTACGGCTGTCATGATGGAGGTTAGGTGTTCTTGAACATTTTGCAGATCCAGCGATATACCGATGTTTGTATGGGCATTTGTGTAATTTTGGAATAAATACAAGGAGGGGAGATCAGTGTCTTCATCCCTTGGCCCTTAGAATTTCTCATTGCCTCGTTCGTGCTTCGGTATTCGTTTACCGATGTACTGTCGAAATCCCAAAGGAAAGCAAAACAGATTTGTGGTTCTGAAATATCTCCTTTTTAAAAAGAGTAGTAGTTGTGTAGGTTGGTACTAATGCCTAGTTCTTTTTTTAACAAATAACTTAATACCGAAGTTACTGTGAATTCATTTTCTGCATATGCGTGTTTCGACAACTTATGTCTCTTCAGTGCAGATAAAATCTAAAAGTTTGGAAGACCATAAAATCAAATATGTTAAAGAGCCAGACACAAAACAACGACGCTAGACAGACACAAAGCACAGAAACAGAAATCACAACATTCAAAACAAAGCTATCACAGTGTGAACTCCAGTGAAACTGCGAGTGACATCAGGTGCTCCGGAAGGGTAAGCATGTCCTGCTCTGTTAACAGCACCCGTCAGACCGTGAGTGGGTCAATACAGGAAAATGTCCATGGGGAGATTCTCCTTAGTTTTCAACAAAATTGACAAAATTTAGGTATTGTAAGGTTCCAAATAGAATCGGCTTTCAGGTCAGCACCGAAGTACTGACCACTGGGCTGGTGAAGAGCCTCGGGGGACAATCGATGAAATGATATTTACAAATAAAAATGTTACTTTAAGAGGCCTTATCTAATCTGATTGGCATATTATTCATGAATGGAGGACAAGTATCTGGCAACATCGCCATTTTTTTAAAAATGGGTGATGCTTTACTTCTCATTGCCCTCGTTGCTGACTGATTCATTTCAGAATTATAGACCTCACATCCTCAATCTACTCCGAAAGAGATCCCAGGTCTTCATCTTGTTCACGTTTAATCCATTTTTTTTCTTGAATAGCCCTCTATAGTATCCATAATTTTGCTCCCAGTTGATGCATCGTGGTTCACGAAATTTCGGTCCCCTTGCAAGTATTTTACGGCGAGACGGTTTGACGATGACATTCCAATTTCCCGTTATAAAGTGACCACGAGGGCCATATCTGTAAGATTGATTTAAACATGAACAATCTGGTGGTTTACACTTGAGTTCGTCGGTGGTAAGGCTTTACAATACTCGTTTATGGTTGAAAATTTTAGATGCTATCGGTGAAGTATAGGTATATGAGATGATTGGAACTGATGTGTCCTTAGATATGGAGGTATTTTTGTATTGTGTGGTTTATTATATTTGCAAGGTTGATGGCATCCAAACCCTTATTAGCAAACTTGATTGGTATGAACGAACGGTGTTCCTCTACATTTTTGTGTTTTCTAACAGAATGGAACAATCTATAATGAGCAATATCAAGGATGACTAACTTGTCTAACTTGTCAGTAACCATTTCATATATCAAGTGTCATGGTACCATGATAGTCCTCTGACAAATTTAATAACTTTGTAGCGATCACAAATAAAACATGACTGCCAGTGAAAAGTATAAATTAACAAAGAACCCTACTGGATAATCATGTAAATTGTTAATTCTGGAAAACCATTACATACATTAAGTTGATATTAACAAGGCATCGAAACGTGATGGTCTTGAAACAAATGCATGATTATAGCACCGATCTTAAATCCATGATGGCCGCCACTGCAGATCTTAGTTTGACATTGGACCCTTTGGGAAAATGTTGTGAATTGCTAAATTCTTGAAAACCGTTCCTCATATTAAGTTTATATAAGGTAGGCATGGTAACATGTAGGTTTTTTAACTAATTTTATATACTTTTGTCGCGATCACAAATCCAATATGGCTGTCAGCGGTTTAACATAGGACCCTATGGCAAAATATTCTTAATTGTTTATTTATGAAATACAGTTACATACATCCAAATTGATATTAACTAGGCATTTTAACATGACAATAATTTACCAGATTAATGATTTTACTACCAACTGGATGTCACCTCAGATTAAACATTATCAAAACAAATATCCAATCAAATTTATGAGAATCTCTGTGCTTTGTCATCTGGTTTATATTGCATATAACTCATACTTATAGACGTTCCAAACAAAGCAAGGAATCAAATAATCAAAGACCCAGTCTGTGATCCGGCTGATATTTTGCTCGGAGCTAATATTTACAGAATGTTCAAACTAAGCAGGACACTAAATGCTCAAAGATCAAGTTTGTGACCTTGCTGATATTGCTCATAGCTCATGTTTACACAAGTTACAAAGGAATAGAGAAACGAACCGTCAATCAAAAGAACGAACAATCTATGGACAAAGACAACATCGGAAACACTAAGAAGCAAGAACATCACTTGAGTACAGGGCACAAAAGACACATACAGATGAACAGTGCGGACCCATTAAAAACCATTTATGAGATGACATGTACTTGTATAGGAAGCATCTCCTGCTCCTTATAAAACAATTACCAAACTAAGCATCGGATCAAATGAACTAAGATGAAGTCTGTGATTTGCTGATATCACTCATATCTCTTATTTACAGAAGATTCAAAATGAGTAGGGATCAGATCATCCAAGACCAAGTATGTGATCAGTCTGATATCACTCGTATCTCTTACTTACAGAAAATTCAAAATGAGTAGGGATCAGATAATCCTAGACCAAGTATGTGATCAGTCTGATATCACTCGTATCTCTTAGTTACAGAAAATTCAAAATGAGTAGGGATTAGATAATCCAAGACTAAGTCTGTGATCAGGCTGACATCACTCATATCTTTTACTTACAAAAGATTCAAAATGAGTAGGGATCAGATAATCCAAGACCAAGTATGTGATCAGTCTGATAACACTCGTATTTCTTACTTACAGAAAATTCGAAATGAGTAGGGATCAGATAATCCAAGACTAAGTCTGTGATCAGGCTGATATCACTCATATCTCTTACTTACAGAAGATTCAAAATGAGTAGGGATCAGATATTCCAAGACAAAGTCTGTGATCCGGCTGATATCACTCATATCTCTTACTTACAGAAACCTAAATACCGAGGTTACTTTGAATTTACTTTCTGCATATGCGCATTTCGACAACTTATGTCTCTACAGTGCATATAAAATCTAAATGTTTGGAAGACCATATACTCAAAGATCTTTAAAAACTGATAGAGAACAAATAACCAAATATGATCTAAATGTAAAGCCAAAATAAGCTAAGGACAGAGCTGTGCATGAGGGAGATACTCCTTAGTTTTCAACATAATTTACAAAAATTTTGATATTGCAAGGTTCCAAAAATAATCGGCTTTCGGGTCAGCACCGAAGTACTGAATACTGGGCTGGTGAATACCCTCGGGGACTAACAGTCCACCAGCAGTGGCATCGACCCAGTGGTAACAAATAACTAAATACCGAGGTTACTGTGAATTAACTTTCTGCATATGCGCATTTCGACAACTTATGTCTCTTCAGTGCAGATAAAATTCAAATGTTTGGAAGACCATATACTCAAAGATATTTAAAAACTGATAGAGAACAAATAACCAAATATGACATAGATTTAAAGCCAAAATAAGCTAAGGACAGAGCTATGCATGAGGGAGATACTCCTTAGTTTTCAACATAATTTACAAAAATTTTGATATTACAAGGTTCCAAAAATAATCGGCTTTCGGGTCAGCACCGAAGTACTGACTACTGGGCTGGTGAATACAGAAGATTTAAAATGAGTAGGGATTAGATAATCCAAGACAAAGTCTGTGATCAGGCTGATATCAGCTGATATCACTCGTATCTTTTATTTACAGATTGATTGTTTGATTGATTGAATATTGTTTAACGTCTACTGAGCAATATTTCAGCTATATACTACTCAACAAAACAAAGGATACACAGATTTTATATCTCTGTTGCTATGTCGGCCATGAATACTTCAAGCCTATTTTCCGTTTTCAACTACCGTTCTCATACGTTTTAAACGCGGGTTAGGCGATCTTGACGTTGCGACGTTTCACGGTGCCTGTTGTCACGTGATTTATCATTTGATGAGCATGTTTACTGAAGATTGATCAATAGTCTCTAGTTTGTTCTCCTTTTCACATAACAATGAAATGCGAGGGCAAAAATCAAGATCGAAGCTCTGACCGCGCTAAGTCATTGTCCACGTTAATTTTGGATTGAACGGGGCATCAAATGAGACATTGTTTTCCAGTTTTTAAGATGGCAAATTGTAAACCTGATGAAGTGTCCTGATTATTGACATCAAACAATTTAAATCATCCATCAGCTAACGGCAAACTCGATCATCGGGCGAACAACTACCATTCCGGATTTTCATTGTATCCGTTCCGGAATTGATTTAAAAATGGAATAAACAAATGAGTTGTGGTGTTGAATATAATAATACACTAGAATAAAAGTTTTAAACTGCGAAATACAAAAATATTTACAAAATTAACTATGTATCGTTTCTTTTGTTTAGTAGTATATATCAAGACGAGAACAAGTTTGTTGATAAATAATCACTTTGGGTAAGGAAAGGGTCCATTGGACGGAAAGTTCTGACTGCCACTGGAAAAGTAATGTGAATTTAGCCTTGTAGCCAATCAACTACAGACCATTCAAAAAGAGCTTTCTACAGGGGTTCTTTAACGTGCAGGAAGCGTGGCATATCTTCCAACAAGTGGACCTGAGTTTACATCCCAACCGAAAGATGGGTTGTGTATTTATTCATCCCGCACAACCACGGACATCTAGTTTTGGAGGGGTTGTACCCGCAGCCTGGAATACTAGGTCCTATTTCTATATCCCGGGATTCCCTCGGGGTCAGTCTCCTTTAGGAGGGGTCATCCCCCGTAAGCCGGAGATACTAGGTCCTATTTCTTTACCCCGGGGTTCCCTCAGTGGGCTTACTTAGAGAAGATTCAAAATGAGTAGAGATCAGATAATCCAAGACCAAGTCTGTGATCAGACTGATATTACTCATTACTCCTATCTCTTACTTACAGATGATTTAAAATGAGTAAGGGTCAGATAATCCAATACCAAGACTATCATTCATATCTCTTACTTACCGAAGATTTAAAATGAGTAGGGATCAGATAATTAAAGACCAAGACTGAGATTTGGCTGATATCACTCATATCTCTTACTTACAGAAGATTTAAAATGAGTATGGATCAAATAATCCAAGACTAAGTCTGAGATCTGGCTGATATTACTTCTACCTTATACTTCAAGATGAAGAACAACAAAAGGCTTTGTTCCTTTTCTTTGTTCTACCATGCATTTAGGTCTCGTAGTATTTACTTTATATCCTTTCAGATGTTCAAAACTAGGCAGGGAATCAAATAATCTAGGGCCAAGTTTGTGATCTGGCTGATATCACTCATGCGTCATACTTACAGACGTTCCAAACTAAGCAGGAAATCAAATAATCCAAGATCAAGTAGAGTTATTTTGTTGTAAGAGAGAAACCTATAGGAGAAATAAAATACATGCATTTACACAAAAAACAAAATATTCAAGTTCTTAGTACCATATATTGGCAAATCGATAACCAATCTCAATTTCTGGTAAAATCAAACACAAGAATGAACTGATACTACTCCGTTTGTCATATGAACAAAGGTCCCGCAGTCCCAAATTGGATTTTGCGATTAACGAGCATATGCAAAATGAAACCACTCTAGAGATGATGTCCAACGTAAACTAATCGAAATGTAAAGCTTACTTTTTCTCGATCTGTAACGTGTATAAACAGGGTCTTTGGGGAGCTAAACAAAAAATATTGCGTTTTAGGTGTCTATTGACTTACTAGTATGATACTCATTGGAACCAAGTCAACAAGTAGAATTCACATATGCGTGGAACAGATTATGCTTACCCTTCCTGGACACTAACTGATGTCTCCAATTATTGAAAAATTCACACCAAATGTGCTAAAAGAAAAATTGGGGCGTTTTTACTCAATATTCAATATTACTCTTTGCCATTGTCATGCTGTCTCAATTTGTGTATTATCTCAATTGAAGGCTTTGCCCTTTTTCTTGCTTTTTGAATTTTCTTCTTTCTTCCTTATTGCTTTCAGTGGCAATCTATGTTTGTTCGCTAAAAGCACTGGTTTGCCATCAGTAAACAGCGGTCTGTTTAAAGGGCGACAAATGTGTAATTCCTTATTATTTTTTTAATATTCTGCAGTTATGTAAAACATAATAATAAAAAAATTTAAAATAAAAAAAAAGAATAAAAAACATTTTTTCTTTAACCATCACTGAGGGTCGTCATTGGGGGTCCTAGGAATCAAATAATCATTAAATTTTTGCCTTGGTTATCAAATAGTCATTAAATTTTTACCTTGGTCATCAATAAATTTTCGGCTTAGTAATCAAAAAGTATAAAAAAAAAAGCAAGCTAATAATCAAATAATCATTAAATAAATGCACTCGTAATCAAATAATCATTTAAAAAATGCCCTGATAATCAAGTAATCAAGTAACCCATGACGGGCCTCATCACTGTAACATTTTTTCTTTAATTTGCAATCTTACTTTGAAGGTAGATTATCAAAATAAAGGACGGATACTTTCTTCAATGGCGGCATAGCAAAAGTATTATTCATAGTTTTGTCCATTCTAGTTATATTTTCATTCGGGGAATCAGAATAGTTGGTAAAAATCAGAAACTCTTTTGAACTGACGAGGTTAACGGGAACAAACATAAGTTATGTTACAATATATAAATAACTAAACCTTTAAGGCTTCATTTTATTAAGAACTATTGTAAACTGAAAATTCATAACTTACAGGGACCGATTTTAGAATATTCTGGAAACTTCTATTCAGAAAAGATGTCCCTTGCTTCATTTCTAGCTATATTAGGATGAGTTAGGAAAACGCAAGTTTCTCTTAAAAATAATATTGATTATAATATAGATAGCGATGAAAGATTGAGATTTCCCAATGAAAGAAAAGTGATAATTAACTGTGAAATTATTTCCCATAATTTCACTCTAGGAAGTGACGTCACAATAGACGTTGTCAACGTTGTTGTTAAGTAAAAGCCACAGCGGATTAATCTTGATAACGTAGTTCATGAAATGAATCATCAACGGAACCATCAAATATGCGTGAAAATCTATATAATAAAAACTATAACTAATCCTTGATTCTGATTATCGAAAATATTCAACTTATGATCGAAAAACGCTGTAATTCACTCATGCGCTCCGCGCATTCGTGAATTACTGCGTTATTCGATCATTCGTTGAATATTTTGCGATAATCAGAATCTTGGATTAGTTATAGTATAAATCAACTTTTAAAGAGTTACAGTCTTCTTTATGAAGGAGCTGATATTGCTCATTTTCTTATGCTAATATTTCTATACTGATGAGACATAAGTTGTCGAAATGCGCATATGCACAATCTAAATTAATAGTAACTTCGATATTTTGTTATTCACAACAAATACTTACAGGTCCCTCAATTTGTGCAGTGAGTCAAATAATCCAAGAACTACTCTAGTTATCCTGTTGTTTTGGAGATATCTATATTGAAAATAAAATCATTGAGTTTACTTAAGGTGGTTCGGGGGACTAAGCAAAATCCATCAGAATTCTTCAATAATTTGCAGAATTAAACTTCAAAAATTGAACTTCCAAAAAATAAAATAAAAATTGGGGGTCACGGACCATATAAGCTCACAATCTTTCACCAAAAATATGGATTTTTTAGTTGAAATGTTAAGGAAAATTACCATTTTTTAAAGACTATTCAAGTTAAATCCATGAGAATTTTGATTAATTTTGTATATTGCTTGCCCTTGTATTGATCTCTCTAAAAAAAAGAAATATGGGGGTCACGGACCTTATCACAAAATTATTTCACCAAGTCAAAATTTTCGTAGTGATTTCTTTGTAAAATATTTTTTGAAATTACCTCCCTTGTTTATATTAAATTTTCATTTCAAAGAATTTTACAGTACAAATACTATTCTGAATTTTTCGTCAAAAATGAATGGTAAACTAAGAGAAATTGGCCCATTGTTTGAGTTTTAAGCCAAATATTGTACAGATTGTCCAAATTTTAAAATGTTTGCATATTTCTTTAATGAAAATTACCTATCATGAAATAGGAAAACAAAATGGCAGAATACCACCAATCCACCTTAACATAAGATATCAAAATAGCAATAAAGTTAGTTTTGCTTATGATCATTATTACAATCTTTTTCTCTTTTCTGCTAAAAACCAAACATTTGTTAGACAACAAATAAATATATACAAATGACTTTATTGATAACAAGTAATCAAAATGGCCTTAAGTTACTTCAAGTCAACAAAGGACAGAGCGTTATATTTTGAGCTATTTAAAACTGCTAAAATTTAGATACTGACATTTTTTCAAAAATCAGTCTGTTTTCGGAGCAACAACTTAGAACTTCATGACTGGACTCAAGTTACTCTGGCACAAAAATGTAAAATTATGTCACTCGCCAATACAGCCATGGTTTTTTTCTCCAGATTGGTACAAAAATGACAATTCTAATGCGCTTACAGTTGTAACGTTGATTATGATTGGAAAACGTCAGAATTTTTAAGACGCAACTCCACGATTTACCGTCGGAACCAATAGCAACGTAATGGCGCAGACGCGCACCAAACTTCCTGTGATTAAAAATTCGATTTTAAATGGTTTTGTTTTTTGGATTTGCATTAGAATAGAGATAACCAAACTGTATTTTAGGATCTTGGGGGTTAATCTAAGGTTTCACTGTCGCAAACACCCGTTTTCTGGCTCCGCTAACACGTCGCCGGAAAACTCAGTTTGCAACGTTTTACCCATCCAGATCCTAAAATACAGTATGGTTATATCATTAATTGTCACTAAGGATAATAGCTACCAATTGCATAAAAGCATTGTTACTGACAATTTACTTCCTGAAATTTGGCAATAACCATATCCTTATCTCTGGGGGGGGGGTAGTTTTGATGTTTTTTGGGAGGAAATTTTGCAACCTCACTTGCGAAAATCAAACTAAACTTTAAATTGCAGATGAACAAATGCTGTCAACTGCTACGAAAACATATCCTTATGAATTCGAGTACCATGAGAAAAGTGTAATCCTGAGAGACCGTAAACAGAAGACTATTTCATTATACACCTGTCCAGTGTACGGATTTCTATCTAATTGTACTTTTACTTCGTATTTTTTCCACATATGAAATTAATCTATAATTATACCAAACCTCCTTTAGTAGTCATCGCTTCCCTTGTTTCTTCGGTATTTTACTGCCGTTGTTTTAGACCACGAGGAGAAAAATTTAAAGATATGAAAAGGGAAGGAAATGGGGTAAATGTCAAGGAGACAACATCCCATATCCAGGTTAAAATGACCCTAAACAAAGCATCTAGGTGTCACCGTACGGTTTAGAACACAGTGAGGAACCTCACACCATATAGCAAGCCCTAAATGGCCCCAAAAAGGTAAAAAAGTGAATACATCAATGGAAACAAATTACATCCAATAACCCAAATATCAAAAAACTAAAATTTTATAAGAAGACAAGGACAAGCCAATGACCAACATATTCCTGACTTGGGATAGGCGCAAAGATCGTTTTTTTAAACTCGTTTTCTTGTATATAATTGACAACCTGATGATTTTAATTTCCTAATTTTGAACCTTCCTTTTACGCACTCGTTAAACTACCTCCAAAGCGCGTGGAGTGTAAATTTCACAGTTGAGTTATTACAATGATATACATTCTTTGTGCAAAGAGCAAAACATTGTCATAGAAACTTCTTGATCATGTATATGTCCAATCTTCCTTACTTTCGTCCGTTATATGGCGAACACCACGGCATCATAGATAGCCATGTAATGTCGGTTTCACAAGTTAGACCGAGCATCATAGTCATATGAATAATAGTAAATTTGGAGGAGCTTTTCGATGTGTTTGCACGACCAACTCGGCCCGATGGACTTAATGTAAACGTTGTGAGTGAGAAACGTCATTATGTGCTGCTACATTTTACCTGAGAGCGTATTAATCGACAACCAGCGTTTATAATGAATTTACTAAACTAAACATATCAATTACCATATATCCGGTCATCAAAGAGTTTCATATTAAATCTGAAAATCAGGATGAAATAAGTAAAACGTTTTTAAGTTTTTCTACCTATATTCTTATACCAGTCAGTATTCAGACTTTTAAGGAGGCTCACTCGTCACATTTTTTTAATTTCTGTCAGATTTCGGAACTTCTCTGGTTTTGTCCAGTTCAATGGCTTAAAGAATTTTGCACACAGACCCCCACTTTTTATTTCACGGATATGTTCTATAGGTCAAATTAAGACACCTGACAAGTTTTCATAAAATTCTTGATAAAACTTCTTAGCTTTTAGACAAAAAATAATCCTAATGTTACATTATGGGAAAATCCAAAGAAATCCATTTCCCGCCAAATTTTTTAATGACTTGTATCTCGGTTAAAAGCACACGGACCTACATATTTCTTTTTATCGTTTCATTTTGTCTACAATGCTTAGAAAATTAAAATAGGTTTCAAGAAATCCTTGATATAAACAACATCAGGAGTGAGCCTCCTTAATTTATCTAAAATGCACATATGGTTGTTTTAGATCCGCTTTTTGTTTCAATTTATTCCGGACTAAAATTTATTTTGCCTTAGTTAAAATGAAGCAGCAACATACGTCTGATTGATGACTTAAAGTTTTGCTCATTTTTTTTTTTTTTTTTTTTTTTTTTTTTTTTTTTTTTTTTTGTATTTCCGATGTTGTCGTTGTCCTTGGATTGTTTGTTTCACGTGGTTTGTTTTAGACTGACGGGTTCGTTTCTCACTTATTATACCTTGCTATTGTTTGCTCATCAACGTGTATAGGATTTTTGTCGCTGTAGATCAACTGCATGGATATATTTTTTTTAATTTTGAACCTTGCAATATCTAAATTTAAAAAATTTTGATTAAATCTAAGGAGTATCTCCCTCATGCATAGCTCTGTGCGTAGATGATTTTAGCTTTTCTTTTTAGATCCTATTGGTTATTTGTTTTCTATCACTTTTTCAAGTAATTAGGTTATGAACTTCCAAATGATTGAAATTGTCGAAATGCGCATATGCAGAAACTAACTTTACAGTAACTTCGATACTTTGTTATTTATTACCAATGGGCAGATGCCTATGCTGGTGGACTAGTAGGTACTCAGAAACCTAGAAGTCAGTACTTCGGTGCCGACCCAAAAGCCAATGATTTTGAAGCTTGCAATATCTATATTTTACAAAATTTTGTTTAAAACAAAGGAATATTTCCCCATGCATAGCTCTGTCCTTATTCAAATTCTATTGGTTGTTTGTTCTCTATCAGCTTTTACACGTACTAAGGATATGGACTTTCAAATATTTTGATGTGTTCTGCACTGATGAGGCGTAAGTTATCGAATGCATAATCTCAGAAACTAAATTAACAGTAACTTTGGTATTTTGTTACTTATTAACACTGGGTCGATGCCTCTGCTGGCGAACTGTTAGTCCCCGAGGGCATTTACCAACCCAGTGGTCAGTTCTTCGCTGCAGACCTGAAAACCGATTTATTTTGAATACTATCTAAATTTTACTAAATTTTGTTTAGAACTAAGATGTATGTACCTCATGCATAGCTCTGTCCTTAGATGAGTTTTTGGTTTTTCTATTCACCGATTGTGCATTTGCGGGATCGCTCATTATTTTAGCCAAACAAGGAGTAATCTGGTACAAAACTGGTTCCAAAACGCTGATAGACGAAGATAGTAATTTCTTCATTTCCATTCAAGTTCGTTTTTTGTGGGTTGGAAATGTTCCTCGTGGATTTCTTTGTCAGTTAAAAACGATTTTTTACCCATATGTTGAATAACAACGTAAGATTCGTTGGTAGAAAATATCCGTCCCTTGCTCCACCATTGGATGATGTCATTTTTCCTCCGGTTGACCCCAGATGACCTCGTCTAAATGACGAGTCAAATCCGGATTGGAAACGATGTGCAACCCATGTAGTCAGATCATATTGGTTATTTGTTAAGGTTTTTCACAGACACAGCCCACCAGTTAAACCGATTTAAGGGGGTTTGCTACTCCATTTGAACATATACTACTCAACAAAAGAACCGATACACATATTTTATCAATATTAACATTTAAATTTCCAGCAGAGAACCACAACTCGTAGATGAAATGATTTTTTTGCACGTATGTTGTTAACTTTATGCCCAAAATGTCTCTTGAAATTCTGAACCCTCTCCGGTCACGGTCAAGGGCATTATCCGGGATTTCTTTTTGCAGACCTAAATAGTGAGAATGTCTATATTAGCATCACATTTTCGAACCGGCTGACTTACAAATCATGCTGTTATGTCGATCATGAATCCCTCAGACCTACTTTCCGATTTCCACTTCCGTTCTCATAAGTGTAAAAGCGTGTTACGCGATGTTGTCGTTGTGACGTCTCACAAGCCCCGCTGTCACGTGACTAATCATTTGATGGCCACATTTGCTTCAGATTAATCAAAACTCCTTACTTTGTTCTTCTTTTCGCATAACGATTAATTGAGAGTGCAAAAATCAAGATCGAAGGTCTGATCGCGATAATCCATTGTTCACGTTGATTTTGGATTGAACGGGGCATCGAAATGATACATTTTTTCAACTTTTTTGAAATGGCAAATTGTTAATCTGATGAAGTGTCCCGATTATTGACATCAAACAATTTAAATAATCGGTCCGTTAACGGCAAACTCGATCATAGGGCGAAAAAATTCCATTCCGGATTTTCGTCGTATCTGTCTCGGAATAGATCTAAAAATGGAATAAACAAATGCGTTTTGGCGTTGAATACATTAATACACTAAAATAAAAACTTTAAATTGTAAAATACAAAAATATTTACAAAATTAACTGTGTATCGTTTCTTTTTTTGAGTAGTATATATAAAAAGGATTTCATATAAATATGATTTTTTTAAAGAAAATAAAAAAGAAGTAATTTTGGTAAAAAATATTTATAGGTTAATGATCTCTTTTTCGAGATATAAGTGATTGAAAATTTGGCGGGAAACCGAACTCCTCGGATTTTTCATAGTATTAAAAATAGCAAGGTTGGACCATAAATGAATGTGACAGAACAAATAAAATTTAATGAATATTTACACAATACTCATACAGATGTATAACAAACAAAATTATGGGAAAAAATACGGGGGTCCATGGGCAAAACAATTTAATGCTTTTAAATAGATAAAACCAAGGAATTCCGAAAATCTGCCAGAACATGAGGAGCGAATCTCCTTAAGTGCAATATTGGACACACCTCATGTTCTGTTTGATCACATAAGTGTAGCAGTTTTGATAGACACCGCATGCTCTAATATGTTATTTCTAAGATCTATATGATCAGCTTCTGCGACATGATATGCTTTCTTTGGTTTAAATTATTTGGACTTTCTTATAAGGCAATCTTATATCCATGACCGCCTTGTTAATCAAGTCTTCAAAAAACTAATTTTATACAAACATTAAGAATTTCTTTGATAGATATCATTCCCTTTTGAAAATGAAGTTTCAGTAAGAAATGTGATTCATTGCTCATTTCTTTTCACTGCCTACGATCGTTCAATCGATATTTATGTTGAGTCGTTACCGGACACTACCGTAATGGAAGGGGAAGTTTGGCCTACAATAAACAGGTTTATTCAACCATTTCTTCTGGAGAGTCTGTACCAAGTCAGAATATTTGCGGTTGACAATGTTGCGGGTGGTTTTGCATATGTTTTGTCTTTTTGCCCTTTGGATTTCGGCTCTTGACGATTCTGTTGGGTAATTTTGTCATTACAGCCTTGAACAAGTAAACCAAAACATGTTTAGCAACAACAGCATTGTGAAAATGTTGAAATGCAGTAAAGTATTGGTACTTGAGAGAACAGGTGGAATTATTGTTGGTACATTATGCCACTTACTTCCTGCATTTGGAACCAAAAGTTAAAAAGGATAAAAATACATCGTCAAACGACCTGTATCAATTCTCTATAAATCTACATATATGATCAAACATTTTATATAACCACCGGACAAAGAGCTAACACGGTGTGTTAAGCTACAAGTAGAAATTAATTATGCAGTAAGGCGAGCAAAAAGATATAAAGGGGGACATTTCTCAAATTAAAAACACTGCAATTAAGATGTAACTCAAAGAAAGACAATATTCAAAAAAGACAAACAAGAATGAACAGGAACACAATAAAAAAGTTTTTTTGCAGTGTTAAACCTCACATAAAACTGAAGGTTTAGCCCGGTACTTTTATCGTAAAATAGTATAACACTTGAGTAATAACGAGTGTAAACTTTGCGAAGGCAAGAACTAAAATACTAACAACTGAGCAAAAAAAACAACAGAAAATAGATATTTCAGAAACTATTTTGTTTCTTGGTAAATACTCACAAATATAAGAGGTTCGGCATATCGTCGAAAGTCCCTAGATCAATGTCTGCGATCAGGTTTACGTCAAGATGGCTGAGAAAAAAATCAGTGAAGGTTGATATAACTTTTTCCCACATTTTACTTCAAAAAGGCTGTTTTTACATTGTTCCTTTGATATTGGCTATACAATTCATAAGAAATCTTTTGTCAATTGAAAGCCTTTTTAGGAGTACAAACAATGCAAGTTCACAATGTATAATGTCAATTTTGCTTTTAAACGGAAAATGACAGTGTTGGTAAAAGTGGGTTGCTTGTGTACTTATTTTTAGTTTGGGTCGTTTTAACCTAGATATGGAATGCTGGTCTCCTTGACATTTACCCCATTTCCTTTCTTCTTCATATCTATAGTGTTAAAAAGCCTTCTTCAAACTACGATACATACGACAGATTTGCTATGACTACGTTGACAGTGTAATGACAGTTTTGCTGAACGTGTCTTGCTGATGAAATGACAACATTGCTAGAAGAACGTTGTTGGTTGCTGGGTTTGGCTTTTTATTTAGATCTTTTGGTTATTTGTTCCCAGCATCTTTAATATACTTTTCGACTTGTGGTTTTCTGAATGTTTTGATTTGATGTGCACAAAAGAGATATGTGTTTCAATATTTATAGCAGTTTTGGTATTTAGTTATTTACAGACTGAGATATTGTGTTCCATTAATTCATTAATTCTATCTACGACATCAAACAATTGTTTGATATTAGAGTATGTTTTTGTGGTTACCGGAATCCGTCATTGAGTATCATAAATATGGGATAGTTAAGTCATATTGGACAATATATAATAGACATGTTAATACATAATGAGCCAGTTTGTTAGTAATCTAAGGTAAATAATGTACTAGTATATATAAAAATGCAGAGTTTTAAATGTTTTACGTACATGGTTGATGAATTCCTGGAAAACATGGATTTCTAAGTTCTTACTGTAAATTTCCTACAGAAATGCTTTTGAAAAACATAGACTTTGGCCTAAAAAGTCGTGCCCGCTTTTTTATGTTAAAAATATTTCCCAAGCCATATATATATATATATATA